>QTSX02003248.1:0-28557 GCA_014839935.2 Entomophthora muscae
TATTGGTTCAGTTGCAACACCAACATCCTCTCACCTCCAGGCATCTGATTTGGCTATAAAAGCTCTGCAGCACACATTTAACCCAAAAATTTCAAGTTGGTGCCAACTCAAGAGCAGTTGGTTAAGTTCATAAGCAATAAGCGTATTGCCACCAATCCCCCTCCCCCAAGGCTTCAGACGTCCTCTCAGAGCTTACGCTCACCCATAAGCTCAAGCAGCTTCCAAGTGGGGAGCGCTTCCTCCTCCATGACAATGGGCCGCCACCAAAGACCGCATAATCTGCTATGCCACCCAGCAGAACCTGATGGAGTTAAAAAGGGCTTCAACCTGGCTAGCTGATGGTACCTTTGCCAGTTTCCCCCTGATGTTCAAACAGCTCTGGATGATTCATGCCCAGATTGACATCCAGGTGATTCCACTCACATTCTTCCTTCTCCCTGGGGCCACCAAGGCCATATACACCTGTGCTTTATCCATCCTTTTCCAGGCACTTTATCTCCTTCCTGATGGCAACAATGCCAAAGAAGACCCCCCCCTACACCTGCATCAACCCTCCTGCCTCTGACAAAGACCAGGCCACCCTGGACTTTGAGGAAAAGGTAAGGCTGAGAGCTCTTGGGCTTGCCATGTGCATTATGAACTTTGAGCCTGCTCAGTTCAATGCATTTGTGCAGCTGTTCAGCAGAGATGTGCAGGGGTGCCACTTCCACTACTGCCAAGCAGTTGCTCAGAATGTGCAGGCCCATGCTGAGCTAAGTAGGTTGAGCCAGAGGGACACTTTGGACACCTGAAAATTTATGCTTGTACAATTTAGTGCCTTGGCTTTTAAAGCCAGAGCACACTGCGCAGGGGTTTGAGGCTCTTTCAAAGGATTCCTACATAGCAAAGCACTTGGAAGTCAAGCCTTTCCTTGAGTACTTTGAGCCCTAGTGGATTGAGAAGGTTGTCACGCAGAGGCAAGGCAAGGCCCGCACCAAGGCCAGTTGGAACGTTTACTGGGCGGCCATCAACAGGGAGCTCAAGACCACCTCGGCACTAGAGGCTTATACACAAGCATCTTAAGGTCAACTTTGGGTTTCATCCAAAGCTCAATAAGTTCTTCTCCCTCCTGCAGCATGAGCAAAAGAAACCCATCTCCAAGCTCAGAGATCTTTCCAACTGCCTCCCCCCACCAAGCCTACAACCTGCTCCACCCTCTTCACCAAGGCCATCTAGGGTGCAGCCAGAACAAGTATAAGACCTCTGAGCTTAAGCAGCAGCTTGAGCTTATTGCCACTGTCCTCCTGGAAGGGGCTAAAATGAAAAGGGGAAAGAAGGATGAAGAGTAAAATTGCTTGCTTGGTTATATGATTTTTACTTTTAATTTTTTAGCTTTAATTTTTACTTTTTAGTTTTGATCATTCAGTTTTTAGTTTTAATTTTTGATTTTTGATTTTTGATTTTTGATTTAATTAGATAGCACTAATCCTTTTATGTATACATGGCAAGTTTGAGATGAATATTTATAGTTGAAAGTGATTGAAATATCTTAATTTTTGTTAATTTACTAGTAAATCATAAAATATTTACATTTATACTTATATGAACTATAGCAAATAAATCTAATATTTCTTCATATTTTGCATAACTTCTATTTTTGTCTAGTGTTTATTTTTGTATCATTGGAATTTTATTTTTTATGGTAATCTAAAATATTTTTATAATGAAGAGTGTAAATTACATAGTAAAATGAGAAACAGTTGCTTATTTCTCCTTATTCACATGAGTTTAAATACACTTTTTATTGCATTTTTGAGTTTTTTGGGGTCACTTTAGTATATCATAGCTGTAAGGCTTAATTTTTTATATTAAAAGTTTTCAGTACATCAAGATCTGTTAATTAAAAAAGTGTTGATTTCCAGTTGTCAATCAGGGAAAAGGCTGAATTCTCACTTTACTATAGTGTTGACTACCAGGGAGTCAAGCACCAGGGAGTCAAACTTACCATAGTTGCCGCCTAAAATGATGATCACTGATGGGGGTCTAGTCAAACGCTAACTCACTTGTGAAGACTTATTGCCTGAGTCTGAGGTGTTAGTAACAGGGACTACAGAAAAGGACAGAACCTTGATGAAAGATGACAGAGAAGGATTTGCATAAGGACTGTAAGATGATGTGAAAGGACTTGTATAAATACTGAAAGATGATTTGGAAGGACTAGCCTAGGCTGAAGAAGGAGCAGAAGGAATGAGGAAAAGTTGTCAGGAAACGCCCTGACACATCTTATGTTACAGTTATGCCTTAGGAAAAAATTTCTGCCTTCTATGATCACAAAGCTAGTTTGATGACTCTTCTATCTGCTCTAGATAATGATTTATGGTTTTTTAAAGTTTGGCTGCCAGCTGAACTTCCTAACCAGTGCAAAATGACAAAAATATGTGACCAAGGCACAAGAATTGACGTGAATCTTAATTTGAGCATAATTCAGCAACCACTGGACAGATTTGGACGTCCAAACACTCATTTTGAAGCCAAACACCATGAAAATCAATCTAATTTATTATTAGACAAAATACAGATGCAAAGCCCAATGTGCGGGATTTTACAAAGAAACATGAGTCATGCTGTTCATAAGATGCCCCAAAACCTCAGCCTGATGCCACCAGCAGAGTCCCTAAGACTTTCTAGAAGATTTAGGAAGATTCTGAAGAATCTAATAGAATGGTATATAAAGGTGTTGCTCACAATAATCCCCTTGTGATCATTCTAAGTTTAGCTCAATAAAATAAAGTTGAATTTAGTTGATTTTGAGAAGTTTATTAGATCTGTGTAAGTTGTTTCCTATGGAGACCTGTCAAGACCTACTGGGCCCTGACAAAAGTGGTCAAAAGAAGACTGGAAGTTGAGAAGAAAATAGTTGTAAATTTAAAGATAGAAAAGAAAAGAAGGAAATAATTTAAGAAATAAATAAGAAAAAGAATAAGTAAAAAAAGATTAAGAAAGAGAATTAGCAGATAAAAAAATAGAGAAAAGTTAGAAAATAATAAACTGTTAATTTATGTGAAGTTGATTGAGTCAGAAGGAACCAGAGCAGACAGAAATGAAACAGGAAAACTTTGAGGGCAAAGGCTGGAGTTTTGCCAAAACCATCAAAAGAGAGAAAAGCAAGCAGTAGGTGGTTTTGAACTGTTAAGAAGGGAAGAAAACACAGGTAAATACAGAGAAACATTGAAGAAATTAAGGTTCAAAAACCCTTAAGCAAAACATAGTTGGAAGCACACAAGTTTCTCCAGAGAAATGTGACAGGAAGTACAGCAAAACCATTTGAAACGCAGATCAAGTGTTTATCCAGAGCAAGACAACACCAGGTTTGAACCAGGGTCAAGAGCAAGTCATTTGGATAAATGTTTTGGAAAAACTGCTCAATTTAGACATGTGATTGGCTACAGGCCAAAGCTTATTTGATCAAGGTTTTCAATGGTTAAACTGAATATTTTAAGCCTAAAAAATGAGAGAATGAACAGGAAAAAGCTGGTTTTTAATTGTCTGAAGTAAGTGACAAAGTTTAATATATTGTAGAGCAAGAAAAAAACTGGATAGTTTAAGCCTGAAAACCCCAGAGCTCTGAGAAGGAGAAAGGACTGAAACAAGGAGATATAAAAGGGAGAGCAATCTGAGGCATATCAGGGATTGGAAACAGTTAATTACAAAGGCCACAAATACAAAACCAGGAGAAGGAGTCCAAGATAAAGGAGCAGGAGCCCAAGACTAAAGAGCAGGGGCCAAAGACCAAACACAAGGAGTCCAAGAAGTTGTTGGAGGACTCCAAGTATTGGAACATCTATATTGTTTCTTATACCCCTGGGCCATATACCAGAAGGTTTCTAAGAGGATCTTCCTTCTGAGAAAATAAATGCCCATTTGATCCCTACATATATTTCTGAGTGGTACATTAGTCCCTATGAGTGAATTGCCCAACATCTTCTACCCTAGCCAAGGGGGGAGGATACCTACTGCCAAAGCTATCAAAGGTTTGCTACTATTAAGACTTCCCAGGAGGAGTGGGAAAGTTTGACTAGACACCTTGAGATGATGGATAGAGGGAGGTAATTCATTGGGTATGGGTTTAAAAACTCTTGAAAGATTGATATTGGCCCACAGAAGGGCTAGCACCTGCTGAAGTACAAGTGCATGGTGGGATCCTTGCTTAGTGAAAGGAAAAGTATTGGAATAATTTGCTGTGATGCAAGCCAAGTACAAGCTCCAACCTAGCCGCATGCCCCAACTAGGGAATGACAACTCCTTCCAGCCAATCCCTGGCTTTGACCCAGAACACACAATGGGGACTGATGACCAGGAACCCCACACTCATCCATATTGTCAATGGGTTAAAACCCCATATCTGTAAATGGGTGCCTGTGGGATGTTGCACCTATATTGATAACTGTTGCAATTTTATTGTAGAAGCAAACAAAAAGGCCACAATGGACTTCTTTATATCTAATCATGCACCCCCTCAACCTTGCCCCACGCCTGGAAGCACTCACAACCAAGTAGAACGCTGCCAGCCTTGCCAACAAGACAATGGTAACAAACATCATTGTGAGAGGGAGCAGCAGTTGGCACATATTGAGAGTTCAGAAAAAGCCTGGGTGTTGTAGACATGAGAGGCTCTGCATGCTTGCTTGATCCACACTCCCAATCTCTCCTTGCTAAAAATCCCTGTGACTATAATGTAAATGAGGTGGGAATCCTAGATGTATCCCAAGTGCACAGTGATGACCTGGTCCTCCAAGCCAGTCATTCATCAAATAAAATCACTTTCTTGGCCTATCCCTTTTGCTTCTGTGAAAACACCCACAGACTCCTGGTAGATACTTGAGCCATTCACACCATGATCAATCAGGAATTTGTGGGCTCCCAACAGTTAGATTAAGTCCCCAGCTGCTTCAAAGCAGTACATGTAGCATATTTTCACATAGTAGCCATCACCCACAAGATGGTCCCCTTCTCAGTAAGAATGGGTAACATCCGGTTCAGACTCTCTGGGACTATCATGAACAGGCTTGGTCCCAGTGTAATAGCATGTCTAGAATGGTTGCACCACAATTGCTCTTATATTGACTGAGACACCTCAGTTATCACTATTAACAGGAACAGGGTGGGATTTCATATCTAGCCTATCAAGATGAGAAAGCTACTACATGACGTTGTCTTTTTATGGATAACAGACAAGGGCTCTTACAAATTCAAAGGGGGAAAGTTGGGTTTTAACCCATGTTTGGTCAAAGTCATCCACTTCAAACCTGCTTTGATTCCTCCTCTTAATGAGACATCTCCACTAGTGTTGCAAGAATCCCCAAAGAGTTTAATAATGTCTTTAGCAAAATGCTAGATCAACCATCTCCTTCTTGGGAGATACAACACGCAAGACAGTTACAAGAGTCTCTACCAAAAGCCTGCACCATCTACTGTCTAACACCTAGGGAGAACAAAATGCTCAAATAGCACCTTGTGGACACATTAGATAAGGGCTACATTTGAACCTCTCTTCCCCCTTACAGAGCTGTGGCTTTCTTTGTAGCTAAAAAGGATGGATCACTACATTTGGTTACAGATTACTGCACCCTAAACAAATTCACAGTAAAGAAAAAGATCCTTTATCACAGATTAATGACTTTTTTGATACCATTTCAGGTGTCAAAGTCTTTATCAATATTAACCTCAATGCAGAGTACAACAAAGTCAAAATTACCCCTGGAGATGAGGCAAAGACAGCTTTTTAACACACTACAGGTTGTGTCAGGAATGTTTTCTTAACATTTCTGACAACAATTTATTCCTTGTCACAGAAGAAGAAATGTTCCCTGCTTTGGGTTCTGTTGGGTCTCCTAAAATCAATGAGTTAGTTGGTATTATCTGCTCCTTATTATCTGTTGGAATGGGCTCAAATTTGCCTCCAGAACCAGCATTAACGTCAACAGGATTTGAACCCAGGTTTTCTTTGCTTCTAGACGCTCTTTTGCCTAAGAGAACAATTAGTAATATTGTAAAGAGCAAATTGTTGCCTTTTGAACTTGATTCCAGCCAATCAGGTTTTACGTCAATCATTTTAATGGATTTCTTTAATCACTTTGATGACACTTACAACTGTTTGAACCTGTCCTTGCTCAGGCTTGTCCATTGGCCTCTGGTTCTGTTGTTGGCACTTGCTCTCCTTCCTCAGTTTTAACTGGGGGATAGCTGGGTATTTCCTGTTCTTTTCTGCCTGAAAAGCAAATTATTTTAAAGCAATTAATGTTTTAAAGTTGCTGAAGTCAGTTTTATTGCTTCAATAATGCAAATAACTCTAGTTTTGAGTTCCAAATACCCCAAATTATCCAGTTTTCCTCCAGATTTCCCAGATTGATCCCCAAACTTTGATACCCTTTACACTGTCTCTAGATTATTTTTTAAGCTATCATGCTATATAAAGCTGGTAAGCTACATTTTACTACTTGTTCAATCATTAAAGTCTACATTCACCCAAGTGAAATATTTGCTTATTTTTAGCTTGAATTAAACCTTTTCCTAATTCTAACCATGATATTACCCAAGACTTCTTTTACAGAGTCTCTTAGGTATAAATGGGTCTTTTGGATGGTCTTGTTGCCGGCCGTGTTTGCCAGTGTTTTGATAGGTTTGCGTGCAGACTCAGGCACTTCTCTCAAAATTCAGTATTTAGATAGCTCCTGGAGCCAGGTAATACCAGGAGTATGGTATGCTGCTACCCCCTTGTCCCACTACCCACCTCTTAAGGAGGAACCTCAGAACTACCAATCCATTAACAAGCCAGCCAAACCCCAAGTCTTCCGACCCTTGGCATCTGCCTTCCTCTTGTGCTACTTAGGGGCGTACTTCTTCCTAGGATGATTCAACCCGCTTTTAGGCCGGCATGAATTATTTGGAGAAATATTTTACCTTGGTATGGTGTCCTTGCCTGTGGGTTCATTGGTAACTGGACTAAATCCTTCTTCTATCATTCACCACCTTGGAAGATTACTTCCAAGTGGGTGGGTGCCTGACAGGTTGTTTGAATGCTGTGTCATGAACTTCAGAATGAACAACGCTCCCTCCACTTTTGCCATGATGATGGATAAAGCCTTTGAAGACCTGATTGGAAAGTGTGTTGTTGTGTATCTTGACAGCATAATTATCTTCAGTCAAGACCAAAAAACTCATCTACAACACCTTTGTGCTGTACTCAACACCCTTTATAAACATCAGTTAAAGGCCAAGCCTTCCAAATGTGAATTCCTCTGGTTGGAGCTTCTATTCCTTGGGTGCATCATCTCTGTCCAAGGGATAAAGCCCAACCCTGTTAAGATAAAGGCAATCATAAGCATGCCACCCCCATCAATGCAGATCAGGTGTGCATGTTCTTGGGCATGGTTGTGTATGTGCAGAAGTTCATCCCCAACTGTGGAGAATTAATTGCACCTCTCAACAAGATCCTAAACACCAAGTAGCGCTTCTACTGGATACCTTCCAGAGACCAGGCCTTTGAGACATTAAAGCAGAGGCTTACAACAGCATCTATGCTACAATTCCTCAATTAGAATTGCCAGTAAAAACTTGATACTGACACCTCTGACAGGGCCATAGGGGGTGTACTAAGACTAGAAACTGATGAGGATACCTTCCTTCCCATGGCCTACAAATCCAGGAAGCTTACCAACTCAGAGCAATGTTACCCCATACATAATAAGGAGTTAGCAGCAATTGTTCACTGTGTCAAGAAATGGTGCTGTTACCTGGAAGGAGCCATGTTCCAACCCTGAGTCTTGACAGATCACAAGTCTCTTCAGTATTTCAATATTCAGTTGTACTTAACCTGGCGTCAGGCAGGATGGGTCAAGTTTCTGTCCCTGTGTCAACTATGTATCAAATAAAAACCCAGGAAAGAACTTGTCATAGCTGACACTCTAACCAGGCTGTATGTAGCCTCCATCACAGGAGATGATGGCTTAGACCCAGACTGGCCCATTCCCTACCTGCACCCTAAGGCCACCTGTTACAAATGTCTTAACTCTGTGACCATTTCCAAAATGAAATATAACAAAAGCCAGTTCACCACTGATGCTGGCAATGTCTGTTGTCAGGTGGAGATAAGTGAGAAGACACCCTACATTCCCACCACAAAACAAGGGGACACAATACTGTATTACCACCGCACCTTAGGCCAAATCAGAGGATGTAACCTCTTTAAAATAATTAAGCATAAGGTTTGGTGGCCCTGTGTGTGCCAGGATATCCTAGACCTCCTTGAGATTTGTGTTTTGTGTGAAAAGAACAAGTCCAAACCTGCCCTGCCCAAGTCAGTCTTACCAATCAAGGCCAAGGAGCCCTTCAAGAAATGGGCTCTTGACATTGTAGGACCCCTGCCTGAAGATAAACTGGGCAAGAAGTACATCATCACAGCTATTGAATACTTTACCTGGTGGCCAGTGGCATGGGCAATCACTAGTTACACTGCCATCACCATCACTTGGTTTATTGGCAAGGAGATTGTGGCATGCTTTGGCCACCCCAAGCGTCTCATCACCAATGGGGGGCCTGGACTTGTAGGTAACGTGATGAAAGCATACTATGCCAAGAATTCCCTTTACCAAGTGGTCACTATGCTGTACCATCCTCAAGCCAATAGAAGCATAGAGTGCCTAAATGGTTCCATGGTACAACTAATTGCCAATATCTCCCAGGAGCATCCAAATACTGCCTGAACTGAACATCTCCCACTGCCCTAATTATCTTAAAATCCAGGATCAATTGTGGTATGGGGTTCAGCCCCAGTCTCTGGCCTTTGGGACTCCTGATGAGTTGACAGGGGTATAACAAGGGAAATTACAGTCCACCATCTTCAGGAAGCCTCCCCTTGTAGCCACTCCTTCCCTGAGGCAATGGCGTGCCAAAGCTTGCAACATAGAGAATGTGTGTATCAAGGGGGGACTAAACTCCTTGAGGCATGGTATTCCATGAATGATCCTGTCTACACCCTTAACCCCAACTCCACAAAGCTCAAACCCAACCAGCTCAGGCCCTTCAAGATAGCTGCTGTCTACAAAAACCACACCTAGCAGATTGAAGATGCCCAAGGAAACACCAAGACCCTCTATCAGGATTTCTTGCACTCCTGCTGTGCCATTTCTACACCAAAACTCTTTGTGTGTACTTTCTCAGACCTTCCACAGGTTCTCACCCTGGTGCCTGACAACAAGTAGGGGGTGTCAGGAATGTCCTTTCTATAATTCCTGACAATAATATATTCCTTGGGTTAGGAAAAGATAGCCTTCCTCCTTTGATTTCTTCTCATTCTCCTAGAATTATTGGGTTAGTTAGTAGTAAATGTTCATTTTTACCTGAATATACTTGCTCCAATATGGTTCTGGATGCTGGGTTTTCAACAACAGGGTTCAAACCTGGGTCTTCTTCTGTCCGCATTGACAGTCAATTGCTTGAAGAAATGATTAGTACAATAGACCAAGGCCAAATGTTACCTTCAAAATTCAATTCCAGCCAATCAGATCTAGCAACAATCAATTTGAATGGTTCTTTTGAGCGTTCCAGTGACATTAACTTTGCTTTTGACCTTGGTTTTGATATTGCTGTTCTGTTGACTACTGGTTCTGCTTCTAGTCCCTGCCCTTCTTCCCCGGTTTTATCTGGGGGATAGCTGGTTACCTCCTGTTGCTTTTTTTCATTTTGGATAGTTAGATCCAAAAAAAGTAGTATTTTTAAACTACTGAGGTCAGTAAAATGGCTTCAGAAAGTCAAATAATTCTACTTTTAACTCCAACACTCCAGGATCTCCAAATTTCTCCAACTTCATCCCCATGGGGGATGATCTCCTTTATGCTACCTCCAATTTATCTTTTACTACCATGCTATATAAGCTGGTAGGCTATGATCTTTTAATTTGTTCAATCAATAAAGTCTACATTCACCCAAAGTGAATCATTTTCTTACCTTTTTAACTTGACTTAATCTTTAAAATCCAGAACCATGAGATTACCCAAGACTCCTCTTATGGAGTCTCTTGGGTATAAATGGTTGTATTGGATAATCTTGCTACTGGCTGTATGAGCCAGCATTTCAATGGGTTTGCGCGCAGATTTGGGTACCTCTCCCAAAGCACAATTTCTAGACAGCTCTTGGCGCTGAGTTATACCAGGAGTATGGTATACTGCTACACCTTTGTCACATAACCCACCTCTCAGAGAAGAGACCAAGAATTATCCATCCACATCCCAGATTCCTGAGCCCCAGGTTTTCCATCCTTTGGCTTCTGCCTTCCTCCTGTGCTACTTGGGAGTGTACTTCTTCTTGGGACGTTTTAACCTGCTGCTAGGCAGATATTGCGTTTTTGGAGAATTATTTCATCTAGGAATGGTGTCCTTGCCTGTATGATCCTTGGTAACCTGATTAAATCCCTCTGCCATTATTCACCATCTAGGAAGATTACTTCCTAGTGGGTGGGTACCTGACAGGGGGCAAGGGGGGTATTGCAACTGAGATTTCATCCTTGTCTGCTAAAGTATCTCACAATACTCAGGGAGCTCTTGATGAGTTGCCCCATAACTTATCTAACGGCATGGATCATCCTGAAGGTGAGGTTTAATTGTGGGCACTTTCTCCTAATTAGGAGCACTACCAATTTGACACGCCAATCCCCGTGCAAGTTATTCCAGGTCCTAAACCTTATATCAAACCTGCCACAGTGCCACCCCCTGTGGACTTTTGGCTTTCCCCATATATTATATTAGTCACAATAACAACCAATAAATATCATCTTACTCTTATTCTTGTCCTTTCTATTGGACTGTTGTCTTCTCCAATCAAATACTGAACTATCATTGGTTCAGTTGCAACAATCCCAAGGTATAAATTGTAAACTATATATACAAAACTCTTTACCTATAGGCTTGAAATATCTTTATTGTCTAGCATATGCCCTTGCCTGCAAACTTTCCCTCCATGTGGACTGTTACACACATCCTCTTAAAAAACTAAGTTGCAGGCACGCAGGAACCCAGGAACCCCACTCATATGAGCCAGATTTTTTGAGAGAATCTGTTACACTAGTGCCTTCTAATCTTGTGTGCTTATTCTAAAAATATGGGATTTCTGGATACATAAACTGTGTGAAGTTGATGGGGTTTTCACCTTTGGTTGCACGGCTGTACTCTGTATTGTTAGACTGTGTGAATTGGGTATAAATAGTACCTTTAAAATTCATTAAACTCAATTCTAATGATTTGGGTGTAATAATGTAGTTTATTGAAGGCTTCTCTGGCTCAAGGCTCACAAGAAGTGTAGTGTAGGGTATAAAAGATTTTTTTTATGATGCCTGAAAATAATGTTGTATATATCATTATGGGTGTATGTCTGTTATCCTCTGTCTAATTATGGGCCTCTAGTCTCTGCTGTGATCCTAATCAGCTGACTTACAAGAACCAATTGGATGCAACAGGAGATGTGATGTTATTAAAAGAGGAGGGCCTGGTCTCTGGTGTACAGCTGGCCTCATGATGTATGCTGGTTGGTTGTGCCATGGAGTTGCATGGTGGTTTTCTGACCCTTTTTCATCCAGGTGAACTATTCTTTGTTTACATAGCTGTGATTATTCCTTGATGAAAGGGTACACTTGTTGTGTGCAGGAGTCCCAAGCGCTCTACCTGCACCTTTGGCTTAATAAGAGAGAAGCAACTTGGTATTAGACAGCAGAATTCATAAAGGTTTTGCTGGCAGATAAGAGGTCATATTAACTGGTATATAATTCTCAAGTTGGTTCAATCATAGGGATTTTGAGTTGGGTTAAGGGATTTACCGGCAGTAAATGTCCCTTGTTGCCACCATTAGTGGCGTAGGGTGAGCATCATCCACCCATACAGGGTCCTATGATGATTCTAGTCAGAGGGAGTTTTGAGAGTAATAAGTGTGTATCATTATTACTGTTGATTTGTTGGCGGGAAATGATGGGTGCAATATTTACTGGAAATAAATATAAATCAATACCATCTGTTGGCAGGAGATATTGGTACTAAGGATTTTTTGGTGGTGGATGGGTGGCAAGAGGGGTTTTCTGGCGTTAAATCATCTAGTGTATATCATCAACTCTACCCAATTTCTTTTATTGTAGTAAATCAACTTATTTTGTATCTCATCACTGATCCATTGCTTGGTATGGCTGACCATCATTGATAGTAAACCATCCATGGCTTCACACCCTGTTAAAAGTCTTAGGGCCTATATGATTATTCTTTCACCTACTAATTTTAAGTATTCTGATATATTCCTCCTAGAGACTGCCATCCTCTTGAATAATCCCTTTGGTGTTATCTTCTGCCTTCCTGAGATACTCTTAGACCAGGCTCTTAATTTAGGCCCAACTTCACCCTCAGTTTCTCAGTATTGATGGGCTTCAGAATCCCTGGTTCCAGGTCCAACTACTCCTGAAGTGAAAAGCCTCACCCATGGTGTGAGAGTTTCCCTTCTCCTGCTCTTGAGTTCCCTTCCTCATCAAAGGGCTTGTTCCATCTAGTCACTCCCTTTGGTTAGTTGTGAGGACTGCCTTCTCTATCATTCATAAGCTTTCCCCCCCACTTCTCTCATCCTTCTTCCCTTATACACCCTTTCAGATTGACAATTCCTGAATTTCTTTACATTGCATCCTGGTGGTACTCTTCACCATAATGTTAGCCAGGCTTCTTGGTTCTAGAACCCCTTTCTTACAGTGTCATGAAGGAGTTTACTCATCTTGATGGGGGTGACATAAAGACATATGATGTTACGTGTGAGAGTTATAACAGATGTATCCTGATTGATATATAGGCAGCTGTGATATAATTGTTCTAGGCCAGCACCCCCATTGTGGCTGAGGCTGCACATGACAGGGCCATATAGACTGATCTGAATATCAGCCATCCTATCTGAGAAGGAAAAATTGTGGGGTTTGTTGGTGGCTCTTAAAGAGCTGGCTACCTGTACTACTTTGAAACTGCTCAGGACTAAGTCTAACTACTAGCAGTCTGCATATTCCTGGTTAAAAATGGTGCAATATCCACCTGTATCTACAAGAAGGCAATTGCAATGATCCCACAGAGGAGCTTTTTTGCAGGAAGTGCTTTATATTGGTCAAATAAAGCTTGGATGCCTAAGACAGGTAAATGCTGGTTGATTTATTGATATGTCTAGATTTGATGAGTAGAGTGCAGTGGTCTATGCCTGGGGATGATAGTAAGGTGTGTTGTGTTCTAAGGCGTGGCACAGACACACAATGGGGAATCCTAACCTTAGAATCGGATTTGTACTAAGTCTTGATTAGTTGCAGGGAAGGCTATTGGTTTACCTTGTGGCCCTGATTGATCAATTTCTACTAGATGTGGCTAGAGAGGCGCCAAAGTACTGAGAGACACAAAGACAAAATTATGAATAGAACTTAATTTTTATTGTTAAATAAGAAATGTAATATATAGTGGTTTATGATACCATAAAACAATACCAGGACAATATGATCACTTGCCACAAGCATGAGTGGGGCAAGTGAGTTGCAAAGAATCAGGAAACTGAACAATTGAATTTACCAGTTTGGAAACAGACCCATTTTGAAGGGAAAAAGCAAAAGAGAGCAATTTGTTTTTGAAATAACCACACAAAGGCAAAATTAAAACAGTGTGAATAGCAGCATTCACGACACTTTTCCCCTTCTAGATTGGCCTTAGGGGGGTAGTACTTGCAGAGGAACTTGGCATGCACTCAGGCAAACGGACAACCACTAGAGAGGAGTTTCATGGTGTACTCTGACCCTTGATTTAAGGTTACTTCCAAAGGCCCAACCCATGTGTCTAGCTTGTGAGCGTGTTCTCCTACTCTATGCTGATAATAGAGAATGTGATCCCCAATGTTGAACTCAGGCAAGAGAGAGCGACCAGCATTGTCAGGAGAGAGTTCAAGAATCTTGGTCTTATACACATAGGTATATGCAGTAGCCTGTATATCAATAATGTGGTTGACTAAGTCTTTGATGTGGGTGTCAGGATCCATGGCCTTATCAGAGGAGAGTAGGGGGCCCTAGGAGCAACAGGGTAGTGGTCTCACACCCATACAGTAATACAAAGGGGGAGTACCCAGTGACACAGTGTTTGCTGATGCAATAGGCAAAGAGAGTAGAAGGTAAGTATAGATCCCAGTTGGAAGCATTGGAATAAGTGGGCTTCTTCATGATGAAAACCAAGGTCAAATTAGCACACTCAACAGCCCCATTAGTGGAAGAATTGTAGGGGGCTGAGAAGGATTGATGAGACCCAAGAGCTTCAACAACAGAATTTACTAACTTGGCATTGAAGTTAGACCCATTTTCAGACAACTTCACTTAGGGGCACCCATGGCAGTAGAATACATCTTGCAAGAGGAAAGCTGCAGTTGTCTTAGAAGTGATATCCTTGGTAGGGCAATCTTCTACCCATTTGCTGAAATGATCAACTGCAATCAGGATGAAGCGGCAGCCTGAGCAAGAGCAAGGTAGAGGGCCTACAGCATTAATACTGACTGTGTGGAAGGCATGCTGCGGAGGGATAAATTTGAACTCATGAGAAGCAGCTTGAGGTTGCTGGAGTCAACAGTCATGACAACTGGCAATGATATCTTGGATCAGTAGGCAGAGGTTCTCTCAGAAGTAATTCTTCTGGAGCCATTCATAGGTCTTGACAATGCCTCCATGTTCAGTCTCCTTATGAGCTTGGAGTACCAGCAAGAGGAAAAAGCTAGGGCGTACGTAGGGCAGGTACTGATCATGCACCTTTTTGAAGAGTTGATTGTCACAAATGAGAGTATTCTCAGATATCTTGGACAGGGAAGTTCAAATCTCTTCAGTCTTGTTTTCCAAAGAAGAGGAATACCCAATGAGCTCATATAATTAATCAGTCTCATCAGGGTGTAGAGAAAGGATAGGCATTCTTGACAGCCCATCAGTATTTTGGTGTTAGATTCTGGGACAGTGGAGCACTGTGAAGTCATAGCCTTGCAATCAAAGGGCCCATCTAGATAGTTGACCTTCTTGTTCTTTGAGCTGCTGTAGCCACTTGAGAAAGGCATAGTCAGTGACCACAGTGAAATGAGTGCTGTAAACGTAATGGCAGAATTTTTTGACCACATGCAGTACAGCAAGGCACTTTTTCTTTGTGAAACTATAGTTCTTCTCATTTTTTTTTAGGACGCAAGAAGTATACCCTACAGGGTGATCCACTCCTTCATCATCTAGATGAGCCAGGATGGCCCCAATAGCTAGGTTGCTAGCATCTGTGTAGAGGATAAATTTCTTATTGTAATCTGGATACACCAAGATGGGAGCCTCTTTGAGTTTTTGCTTAAGAGTCTCAAAGGCCTGTTGTTGACTAGCAGTCCATTCAAAGGGAACATTGTGTAACAGTTAAACCAGAGGTTCACTAGTGTTGGCAAAATCAGGAATGAACTGTCTGTAATACCCCATCATGCCCAGAAAGACTTGAACTTTGCACAGGCTGGTGGGCGGAAGCATTTTGTCAATAGCTTCAACCTTCTTGGTCATAGGAAGAATCCCAGTCTGGGTTACTTCATGGCCCAAGAATTTAAGACGCTCCTTGAAGAAAGCATACTTTGAAGGTTTTAGTTTGAGGCCAGCTTCTCAAATCTTTAGGAACATTTCCTTGTGGTGGCCCAGGTGATCAGTAAAGGTAGCGCTGAAGACTGTTATATCATCCCAGTACACCAGGACACATGAGAGCTTCAGGTCACAAAGGATGGAGTCCATGGCCCGCTGGAAGGTAGCAGGGGCATTGCATAGCCCTTGAGGCATACAGGTAGTGTAAGACTTCAGACTTTTTCAAAATAAGTTATATAACTGGCTCACCACACCAAAAATTTTCCCAAAAAAAAAATTTTTTTTTGGAAAAATTTGGGGGAAAAAAAAAAGGGGGTTTTCCTTAAAAAAAAAAAGAAAGAAATTTTTTAGAAAAAAAAAAAAAAAAAAAAAAGGTTGGGGTGTTGGGGGTTTTTTGGGAAGAAAAAAGAAAAAAAAAAAAAAAAAAAAAAAAAAAAACAGGTAGGCTCAAAAAGACCTTCAGAAGTGATCAGAGCAGCTTTTTGTCTATCTTTTGGAGAGAGGTCAACTTGCCAATAACCAGAGGCCATATCCATAGCTGAGAAGAACTTGGAGCCTCCAAGGCAGCAGAGTGCATTGTCAATACGTGGCAAGGGGTAAAAATCCTTCTTGGTTAATGAGTTTAGCTGTTAATAGTCCATTACAATGTGGTGATCTCCATCTTTCTTCTTCAAAGTGAGCAAAAGGGGGCCCATGGACTTTGGGAAGGAGCAAGTAACTCAGTGTCTAATAGTTGCTTGAGCTCTTTAGACACCTGAGCGTCTTTCACTTGACTACAGCAGTAAGGTTTAGCTCAGAAGGGGGAGCATCACCAGTATCAATCTGATGAATGACTCCTTTAGCTAGACCATAGTCAGTGCTATCCTTAGAAAAGATATCTGAAAACTGATCTAGCAAGTCAAGCACCTCTTTCTGTTGGACAGGGGCTAGTTACAGGAAGTCCTGAGCGGTGAACAGAGATAAGACCTGTGGTTTGTCTTCAGGTAAGTTGAAATCCTTAAAGGTGACAAAGGGGTGTAAGGATAGCACATCAGGAGCATTCAGCAACTTGCCATAGCCAACAACCTGGCCTCTAGACACATTTATGGGAAAGTGGTTAAGTTGGCTACCAAGAACTTAACAGGATCTTTCTGAGAGATATCCAAGATCCCTGGGCAGAGGTAAGGTTTGTTGCAGCCTAGTGAGGGAGGAGAATATAGTTCTAGAAAGGTGCGCTCAGGAAACTTGTATGATATCTGAGAGTCCAGGATGGCTTGAGAGCCAGGGGGAATGGCCACAGCAGAAGTGGCAAGGAGAGGAATTCCTCCAGACGCAGGACAGGCCATAGGAGGACACTTCATATTAGACAATTGGGTCTGGTACTTTATCGTGAAGACACCAGTGGGGTACTCCAAGGCACATGTCTTGAGGCGTTTTCCAGGAACCTTGAAAGGCTTCTCAAAGATTAGAGGGACTTCATATCCTAATATGGAGTGATAGCTGTCTTTTAAATTGATGATCACATTGTATTCCCTAAGGAATTGGGTACCAACTAGAAGATTGTAACTCTCATTCTCCAGGACCACAGCAGACGCGGATAATAGTAGCTTGCCAAACTGCATAGGGAGTGCAGAGTATGCCCCTATAGCACAAGTAATAGACAACCCAGCTGTACCATAAGACTGGTGGTAATTAAGATTGGGGGCAAGTTTAAGCTTCTTGACAAGCTTTGAGGAGATAACAATAACCAGAGACCCTGTGTCTAAGAAGGCCTTGATTTTCACCTTTTGGATAGATATTTTCACACAAGTGATAGTACAACCAAAGGGAGGGAGGACGTCCAGAATGTCTTGGGCTTCTGCTAGCTCTTTGTCCCATTTTTTGATCATGCATCTCAAGCCTGAAAATTCCTTATAGACAGTCTGGAGAGGAAGGGAGACTAAAACGTTCTTAAATACAGCGTCAGCAACCTCAGCAGCTTCCTCAGATGACTTCACAAGCACAGGAGACCTCTTAGCTTGAGTAAGGTAAGGGCAAGAGACAACTCTCCTTGGCCTCAGGCAGAGGCTTGGCAGTTGTTGTAGTTTTCCAGAGCGGAGCTTGTAAGGGACTGCAATGGTTTCAGGAACTGCTAGGACTAAATATCTATAGGCATCAGAATCATCAATTTCTGAGTTGTCCATATCAGAGTCATCAGAGATATTATGGAACAGTAGCAGAATGGAAGGTGCATCAGTGTTGGTGGGATATAAGTCTGCTGTAGACAGGGGAATTGGAGGAAACTGGGAAGAATTGTCAACCAAGAGCATCTCTGCCTCTAGGTTGACTGTTCTTTTCCCGCCTGCTCCTTAGGGTTGGAACCTTTGACTCAAGGATTGGTACAGACTCAAGAATAGTGACCTATCTGGCCGCAGTTATGGCAACCTTGTCATCTAGGAGGGTTCTGAGAGTTCATAGTAAGGATGTGTGGGCCATGGGAAGAAGAGCCAGAGTTAGATACAGTTTGATTCTTGCATATGACAGCTCTGTAGTGGGTCAAGTGCATATCCTGAAGCAAAAACTTTATGCTCTTCATCAAGGAGAGCATGGCCTTGTGAGCTTTGAAATGGAGGCACAGAAGCTGATTAACTTTGAGAGCTTAAGCACAGGCCATGTACGCTTCATGGGCCGTCAACTGTCTACTTGCTATCAACTTGTGTCCTTCCATGTGGAACCTGTCTGAAAATTCAGCCAGTGCCTCTTTGGGCTTGAAGGTGATGTTCATAAAAGCATATTTTTCACTTCCAAACTAAGGTTGCCACCAAACTCGTTAATCAATAGCTGTTTCATCTCTTCCCAAGTCCCAATTATGGGTAGCTCTTGCATCACCACTTCTTGGCAAGTTGGGTGCAAGTAGGTAAGAATCTGTTCTTTCTTGACCTCATCAGAGACCCGGATCATAGCTGTTTTGTAGATGGTCAAGAAGGCTGCAATGGTGGATGTTTTGGGGTCAAAGACTTGCTTAAAAGTAGGTTTGAAATGTGCTTTGGGGGTAGGCCCACCATTGTTGCTATTGAGTACATTTATATGCAGGGAAAACTCTGCTTTGGATTCAGAGGGGGCTGTCTAGTCCATAGCTGACAAACACTCTTCTCAAGTGTAGTCAAAGTCTCAGAGGTGCAAGCACCCACATTATTGGCCTGGTTAGCCTGTTTTTTGGTGATATCTAGGCGTTGACCCTGCATGGTTATCACAGTGAAGAGCTCAGCTAACCAAGAGGTCAGGGAAGGTCCCACTGAGAGGTAGGGGGCAAACCTGTTGTTTACAGAATCAATTAACCCACTCATTTCCTGAACATCCCTGTCAAGACTAGAGTGATCCCACTTCAGGTGGCCCACCTTGTTGGCTAAAGCAATCAACTCTCTAGAACATTGGATGTGAGGATTCCCTGGCAGTCCAAGGCAGCAGCCATCTCCTTCAACAACCTCAACTGGCCTAGCAGCAGTTGCCACAATCTCACGCAGGGCGGCAACCTCCTGCTGCAACTCAGCAACTTGGGCAGTTAGCGCAAGCACCTGAGGGTCTGGTTGTGGTGGGTCTTCTGGATGTTCTTGGCTGCAAGTGGATGCACGTAGCCCACAAATAGCTTCCCATAGTTTCTGTTCTCTGCCTATCAAATCATTATATGGGGGAGAAGGAGGAACATCAAGCTTGGGTGTAGACAACTCATTTACTTGAGCTTGAAGTTTGGCTATTGCGGCAGCTGTGGCAGTCCTTTCTTGATCAAACTCTTCATTAAGGTCATGTAGACCCCTAGCAGCGTGATTTACTACTTGTTGCAGTTGGTCAAAGGAATAGGTACTGAACACATTGAGTTGTTGCACAAGACGTTTGAAATTGATGAGGTAGGCGTTTAAGGTAGAATCTACTTGGGTTCTCCAGGGCTGTTCTAACTGGTGAAACTCATGTAGACACTCCTTGACATATTTAGGGATATACTGGTGCATTCTTTCAATGGAATTAACCAAGCAGTCTTGGGTGACAATAGAGTTGCTCTGATTATAAGACACCAAGGAAAAAAGGGAGTGGATCCATTGTTAGTATGCAGCAAACTGATCCCAGTGATTAGTTACAGCTGCTTGTAGGGAAAAAATCTCCTGAACGTGGAGTCCTAGAACCATTTGATGGTAGGCTAGGGCGGTTTGTAAAAAGGAGGACAATAGATGTTCAGAAGAGCCAGTTGGGGCAAGGAGATGCTGTGGAAATTGCAGAGCCACAATCAATTTTTAGTATTCCGCTTGACTGAACTGTAATTAGAGGCGTGGGATGGCCCCGTCACAGGCTATCCCAAGGGCTACTGCCATGACTTGTTCTAAGTCAGGAGTACCCAAGGGGCAGGCCACTAGGCAGGGACCATTCCCAAGGTTCAGCACAGTAGGGACAATAGGTGGGTCTGTGATGTCTTCTTTGATAGGAGGATTGGTGATTTCAGATGAAGTCAGCTCTTTTATGGGAGGAGGCAAAGAACCTGAAAATGTAGTTGCAAAAGGGATAACCAAGGGGCTTACAGCCCCTGTAGTGAGCACCATTTTTGTTGTGTTCTGAGGCGCAGCACAGACACACAACGGGGAATCCTAACCTTAGGATTGGATTTGTACTAAGTCTTGATTAGTTGCAGGGAAGGCTATTGGTTTAAATTGTGGCCCTGATTGATTAATTTCTACTAGACATGGCTAGAGAGGCGCCAAAGTACTGGGAGACACAAAGACAAAAATGTGAATAGAACTTAATTTTATTAGAAAATAAGAAATGGAATATATAGTGGTTTATGATACCACAAAACAATACCAATATGGTAGGATCACTTGCCACAAGCATGAGTGGGGCAAGTGAGTTGCGCAGAATCAAGAAACTGAACAATTGAATCTCCTGGTTTGGAAACAGACCCATTTTGAAGGACAAAAGAAGAAGAGAGCAATTTGTCTTTGAAATAACCACATGAAGGTGAAATCAAAACAGCGTGAAAAGCAGTATTCACAACAAGGTGGACCCTTACCAGAAATATGAAAGGATAGAGAAGTTGGGCCTGTCCTGGGATGAATGTGCTGAAGTAGCACTGGAATCCTGATACCAACTGGGATAAGAATACAGTTGGGTGGCTCTACTAGGATGGAGGTAGTGTTGTAACTGTGCTGTTTTAGCAGAGTTACAAGGGGTAAATATTTGAAGACTAGATAATTATCTTTATTTGGAGATAGGGACTATATAGTTGCGCTGAATCATTATAGGAGAAACATGATTATGTTGATCACTTGGTTGGATGATGAAGGGGGTGGCTTGATCCTGATAATAATTCAAGTGCTAAATTGAGTCATCCACTGTATGGGATCATCATTTGCTCATTTTGCTAATCCTGAAAATTTGGGTTGACTTCCTTGTTTGGCTACAGGTCACCAGGAAGTCAGATTGTGGGTCACAAACCCGCTTAGTTGAAACCTTGTTGGCAGGTTGATTGTGCTGTTTTGACAGTAGAGTTTTCTCTTTCTATGATTTTAGAGCAGCTTTGATAAAGTCTTAAAGTTGCTGGGCAAAGCATGAATAGCTCAGAACCATCATTAGGGTGGCTGGCTAGAGAAACCGCTGCAGAACTTAATGATTTAGAGGCTTTTTAGGAAGCAAAGATGGTTACTTTGCGCCTGAAAGCTCAAGCTAACTGCTTGGGTGAGTAAAACAGCAGTAGTCTATGAGAAATAATTTCTTCTGATGACCTAGGTGTATGTCACTGATGGGGATCAAGTCTAGTTTGACTCACTTGTGGAGAGTTATTGTCAGGATCCCTGACACTAGTGCTTCTATTAAGTGCCAAAAGTTCTGAGAATAAGGAAGGTTTGGATGCTTCTACCACTGATAGGGTGGTTTGTAGTTTTTAAAACCTATAATTGATGAATTAGTGTTTAGTAAGTGTTCTAAATTACATGATATTATGCTACTGTTAAATAGCAACAACTGGTAAATTCCCAGTATGAAATTTGAGCCTGGACGCTCCCAGCGTCAGACAACACACCTATAAGCAAAAATATTAGTAAAATAAATTCAAACTTGTATTTACCTGATTTAACATGTTCCAGCCATTCAGAATGTTTGCTTTTTGAAGTGAATGTCATAAAGACATCAATCAAAGTGGTTTCTGTCTTGTCCTTAGATAGAGGCTCTATTCTTTCTGGGCTGCACCTCTTAAACCCAGCCACTGATCTTAGTGGTTGTGGCTTCCTGTTGCCAACTGGTAGAGCCTATTTAAGGTAAAAAAACAGCTGCTTCCATTACTAAGCAGATTTTTAAAATAAGATGATTATTTTATCTTCTCTTTTAAATTTTAACACCCCCATTTTAAATTATCATTTCTGCCTTGCTTTGACTCCTACTCCAGTTTTCTCCAATCTCCCTTGCTCCCAACCAATATTTCATAAGCTCACCATGTTATCTTCTTAATTTCCCCTTTATTTTGTTTCATACTCTTCCAAGAAGTATATAATTGTCAAAACAGCAGGATTAATCCCCCAGAAAAGTTCTGCACAAGAGACCCCATGCTACTCAAACTGACTCCCCCACCACTCAAAGCCAAATGTGAATGTCAACTCAAATACCCAAACAAGGCAATAAGAACTGCTGGCAATCCCTACTTAAAAGCAACTGGGTTTAGTGCTTGACTCATTAAAAGGATCAAGCCACTCCCTATGCAATCCAATTAAGTGATTGTCTTAATCTTGCTCCTCTTAAATGATTCACAAATACCATATCATCTCACACATCCCAGTAAAGATATTATCTGGGTTCCAAATTTCCCCCTTATAACTCTTCCAAGACAGCACAGTTACAATATAATGGACACTTGCAACTATGAAACCCACTTTACTTTTAAGTTATATGTATAGTAGATATAAGTGATTGAAAATATCCCATATAAAGGTTTATTGGTTTTCATATTTTGGGTCTTTTTGGTGAGAGTATAGGGTAAGGTTAAAATGAATCACCCTATGCAAACTGCTCTTGGCCACGGGTAGTTTATTTATTCCCTTAACGGTTATCTGCCATGGTCTGTTTGGATTGGTGTTTGTTGTGAAAGAAGTGTACAGCAGTTGGTGGTTCCTTTGAAGAAAAACTATAGAAAGTTACAACCCAGACGATCTTTTATCCAGAAGTAGTCCTGGTAATTATAAATCATAAACGGCAAACAGTTGGTATGGCCTTGTTATATATAGAGAAGATTAGATTATTCTAAACTGTAAGATGTGGTTTGTCCTTTAAATCCAAGTTTTTTATTTAACAGGGGGTTAAAGGCCTTTTAAACAAAGTATTGAATTTATAGTTGGTTATTTTATTTTTGTTGATGTTAGTTGATTTTAATTCTATTTATACTAAGTCTACCCTAGATAAATATTAATAAATAATTCACTGGGGAAATAACTTGATAATATAAACTAAATCTATACAAGATAAAGTTAAATCTCCCATAGATATCTGCATACTTTTGAGCAAACCCTAGCCAATTACGTTAAATAAGATGAGTGTTTACTGTTTTCGCTATGGGAGATGTAAAAAATAAGAATTGGAGAATCGGGGCATCGATCCCCGTGCCTCTCGCATGCTAAGCGAGCGCTCTACCATTTGAGCTAATTCCCCACATTCGAGGGATCCCTTTGGTCATGCGTTTTAATCTAGAATTTTATTATTTAGACAGCTTAAAGCTCATGGCAAAGTTTAGGACGGCAATAAGCGATAAGATCTCCCACATGAGGGATGCCTTTAGAAACGGAAGTGATGATTCATTAGATAGCGACCAACTGAAAATGAGGCCGCAGAGTGCAGGTCCCAGCGACTTCATCATCGAGCCAACCGTCTGTGAAATCCCATTGACTTTTCCAAGCACCCGTTTGTCAGGACACGCCTCTACAAGCTACGTTTGGTTAGTTATATGTCGGTTTAATTACCATGAGGTTGGCCGAGGTGCGGATAAATACGTTGATGCCGGTGCGGACGCCAACGAATGCAAGCAGCGTTGGCCATAGGAGCCACTCGTAGCTGGTGTCAGCTAGAAATGATATGCTGGGGAACATCAAGACATTTGCAGCATAAAGCAAAAACGAATTTCTATAAACAAGAAGAGTCCCTAAGCGTTGATGGATTGGCGTATATAGCGTCAACTGTATGGCAAGCAGTGCAATACCAGAAAATGAAATCAAACTACCAATATTAGATGAAGTGAACCCCAGTCCGCCAAGCTGCGTAGGCGTAGCTAGCCACAAAGGGACTAATTCGCTCTGTACAACTGTTTGAAATGACATGCCGCCAAAGCAAACAATGGAAATCCATGATTGGATTGGCAACTCAAATATTCCTCCCTCTCCTTGGCTCCTGCCTTCGAATTCATTTTCTTTTTTGTGGGTCTCTTCAAAGTATACATAACCTGTTATTGCCGACATGCCAATTACAAACGAGCAAAGCGCGCATGGAAGTAGATAAGGGTATTCTAGAAGTATGTTTCGCAGCAGCCCTTGCCCGAACAGAGCAGGGTACTTCTGCACCGGATTGGCCAGGAAGCCACCGAGAACCGGCCCAATGATTGCCCCCACCCCACCTGCCATTGGCAACAACGAAAACCCCTTGGCTAATAAATTAGTACTTTAAACCAACTCAAACTACCTCTGTTGGTGGAGTCAGTCAACTCAGCCATGGCAGATTTAATCACCCCCACGTTGCCACTCAGCAGCCCACACATGCTACGCGTCACTATAGCCCACGGCAGAGACTTGCTCAACCCAAACATGAACAAACTGATCGATGTCCCGACCAACCCCATCAAGATAACGGGCCTCCTCCCAATCCGATCCGATAACATCCCCCATGGGATCCCTAAACCAATTAACGACAACCAAAGCCTTCATTTACCACTCATTGTCTGAGCAACAGCAAACGAAGATGCAATAAACCCAACATAGAATCCAACCTCTCCATCATTTTCCGTCAAATGGAAGTCTTTGACCATAAAATACACAAACGGAAACAGAACTGTAAACGACAGCGGATCTGCCACCCGACACACCAGGAGCGTCAAGACCTGAGGCCATGGCAACGGCGTAGGCTCTCCAAGCAACGGCAACAAACTGTCCATTCCCTGGCTTCCAAATCAATCCAGTATTTATGGCGATACGTTGGCTTAGGCGACCTAATAGGCATGTTAATACCAGCGAGCATCGCAATTATCTGCTTCTGTTGCCAAATTCAAACTAAACACGCGCTTCTTTCAATTAATTTAAGTACCCATGACATCAAACATACCGACACTCAAATATATTAAATTACCTCAAAACCAGGTGAAACCAATCCCAACATTAACTCCACCAACCCATATTTATACCCTGAAATGATGATCACTAAATGCCAATCATCCGATCAAATCATCCCGTTAACCGAATTTCGGTTAGTTCTTCCGCTAAAAATCCCTCAACCGCCGAAATAATATAACCCCACCGATGGTTGATTGACATCTCAAGCATAATAACATATCCACAACCAACCATTTGGATTTAAAAACCAAACAAATCCCCTTCAATAAGACTTAAACCACCTAAACCACCACCTCAGAAACCAAATTAACCATTACCAGCACCTTTTGTTATAAACTTAACTGGTAAAGTACCCCAAAGCCCAAAAGGCACGAGCGAGGACCCTTCCAAGCCGAACCAGCTGGATGATCGGTTCGTATTCGACACGAAGAAGGGGGCGAATTCAAACCCCGGCCCTGGTGGCACTCCCACTTTTAAATAGAGACCTGTCCGCTTCAAACTCCACCTCTCTTAACCCCAGAAACTCCAGATATTTCTAATCAGTTTATTGAATCCATGGTTCATCTCGGCTATTTTGACGACACGCTAGTCAACCCCAAAGAAACCGATTCCTGGCCTCGATTCGCTCAATGCCAGCAAATTACAAAGCTGACTAAAAAGCACGCAACTTTTCGGATTCAATCTCAAGAATAAAAAACGATATGAGGGTAAGTTTTTTGTTGGTTTCCAAGTGAGATATTAATCCTATGCTTTGTAAACAGATTTAAAAGTCTGCAGATAAGTGGACGCTATTTCGGCTCCCATAATTGTGGCTCCGTAAGGCGGCTTTTTAGAAAAGTAGACTAATATTCTAGAGCACTGAAGGAATATTTGATATTGATTGTAAGTGGAAAATATATAATTCCCTGATCGTCTCTAGTGAATTTTTCATCCTCAGGATATGGATGGGATAGTTGATCCCAGCCTTTCGGTGGCTCCCCCACAAGATGAGGACGCCGAGATTACGAGCTCCCGATAGTTCAGATAGGAAAGTAAACCAAGCTCATCAGAGCTGCGCCCCAAGAATCCCTGGAATCCACGAAGAAAGCCGTCATTCCAACTGAAGACGACAGATCACTTACAAACAATCATCTATTGACAGACGATCGGATGGTAGCAAACTATTTTTATTTGTACTCGAGTACCTGCAATTCAGTACTTTATGCGCATTTCCGAAAGAACGAAACGTTTGTCACCATCCCCTGTAAACAAACGATCGCGTCAAAGATATCTGTCAACTCCTAGCCAAAAAGCTCCACATTCCAAGATCCTTCTAAACCCGGGTTGTATATTCAGAAGCTTGGAAAAGGTATATTTTTATTCGGGTTAGCTGCTTAGATGTTTTAGGCGAGCGCATAACTTTCTTTAGAAAAACCCGTCAAGATTACAGTGCGACTCTTGACTAGCGTTGGATATCTAGCTGATGAACTGATGGACATGATCCGTAGAAGATAACAGCTACTTGTGCCAGTTTGTTTATCGTGAAGCAGAGATGAGCACCCTCGTAACGGTATGCTACATCAATGTTCTAACTAAAGAATTGTAGGGAAATGAAGTTCTACCCAAAGGGGAAATTGAGTCTGTGGTTATGCGGGCGCAGAACCTTGAGACTGTGCCAGTTTCACTCTACCGGTTTGCGGACCGCATCAAGTTTTTGGATCTAAGCGGTAATCTGCTTCTCGACTTTCCTTTAGACTTTGCGCAGCTTTGTATAATTTTGTCAACTCTAAAGCTGTGTCACAATGAATATCAGCAGATCCCAGCCAGTCTATGCTCCTTAAAATCATTGCGAGTACTAGACTTATCCAATAACTGGCTCAGCCAATTGAATTCGGGGCAGCTGCACCTTGCTAGGTGACTTGGATCATCTTACACTGTGCAATAACCAGATCCGATCTATCCTGACGACTACGCCATCCTATGCCGGCTTACAGCGCTAGACCTATCCAATAACTGCCTTGAGGTCTCTCCTCTGCCTGTCTGCAACATGCCACAGCTACGTCATCTTAACCTATCATACAATCAGCTGCGAGATATCCCGTCATTGTTTGGAGAACTAAGCTCCCTTGAAACGTTAGTGCTGGTAAACAACCAGCTTCAGGGAGAGTTCAGCCTGCCTGAGAATCTAACTGGGTTGACTACTTTGGATGTCCGTAAAAATCAGCTAACAGGGATTTCTGTTGTTAACTCTATGCCAAACCTCGAGGTCCTACGCTGTGATCAAAATCTACTTTCATCAGCAGCCTTTGGTACCAACCACTTTCTCCGCTTGACTCTTTCTCGTACTTCTCTGGTTGAGTTTTCTGCCCAGTCCTTGCCTAACCTAACTGAGCTCAACCTGGCTGACTGCAGTATTCAAAGCTTGACGACTCTGTTTTTGAAAAAGACTCCTAACCTCATAGCGCTGAAGCTTAGCAACAACCAACCTGGGATCTCTTCCCAAGCTTTCTCCATCCCATCTCTCACGCCTTGAAGTATTCCAATGTGCCAACAATAGGCTGGAAGTTCTTCCTGAGGAACTGTTCTCTATGCCTCGCCTGCTTCAGATCGACATCCACAATAACCGCATCAAGAAGCTGCCTGCCTCCATTTGGTCTTCGCTGTCGTTATACTTCATCAACATAGCTCAAATGCCTTAGCTGCGTTTCCACCACCCCAACCCTGCCCCTTCAGTCAATGGCAGTGGGGCGCATTTGCCTGTCAAGCCACGATTCTCTTCACTTTCATTGGCCCTCAAGCTACGCCGCTTGTCCTTGCTGACAACCGCCTAACTGAAGATGTGTTTGCGCCAATTAGTTATTTGACACAGTTGCATGTCCTCAATCTCAGCTGCAACGACATTTACGAAAAGTTCCAGCAGAAGGCCTTTACAACTTGGTTAACCTTACTGAGCTTTGTTATCAAGCAACCAGATCGCAACCTACCCTGCTGAAGAGCTCCGAGAGGCTTCGGCGCTTTATGGGTTCTGTACATCAACGCCAACCGGCTGCCAAGCCTACCTGCTGAATTGCGTAAACTAGCCAAATTGGTGGTGTTGGATGTTGGTTGCAATCAGCTCAACACAATGTCACCAACTGGAACTACGAATGGAATTGGAACTGCAATCGTGATCTACGTTACCTCAATCTATCTGGCAATAGGCGTCTCAAGATCCTGAATGCTGGTCTCAACACTGGCAATCCAAATCCAGTCAACTTTCCGACTTCAAGGATCTTCCCCATCTGAAGCTGCTGAGCCTGATTGACATTTGTTGTCGACACACCTTTAGAGCAGACCACCAACCGCCGTGTGCGCACTTATGCCTCGATCATCAACCAAGTAGGGTTTGGAGTTGCTGATCGCCTTGATCGCAACGAGGGCTCTGCTCCTGGGATTTTGTTATTGCCGTCGTTCCGTGAGTTGGAGGATGAGTCTTTGTTTGGGATTTTCGATCTGCTGCCGTGTAAGCGTGAGACCAAAGCGAAAGCTGGAAGGGTCGGCAAGTATCTTTCGGACTGGACTACATTTCCATCTCACATCTGAGCTACGCAAATTCGAAAAGGCAGAGATTTCTGATGCCAT
>QTSX02003249.1:0-28289 GCA_014839935.2 Entomophthora muscae
GCAAGATATTTTCTGAGGGCTGGAGGTTTCTCTTGGGTTTTCAATACAATTATTGAAATGTCATTCATGACTGCAGCTCCCAACCAGCTACAAGTTTATTGTAATGGTTTGGAATATGGATCACAGCCAGCTGAGTTAACCGCAATAATGATATAGTTCATTGATGTATAATAAACTAAACAAAAAATCCTCTTATGGCTTCAATTCAAGGGACTGTTCAAAATGCAAAAAATAATAATGCATTTCTAGATCCATATACATGACATGGTATATATAGTATTTATATCAAAATTAAACAAATCTTATGAATACAAACAAAAAACAAAGACACAAATATAAAAACAAAATTAAATTCAGTTAATAGTATATAAAATTCTAAAAATATTTTTTATTAATGTGAGGTTTTTTATTTGAGTAACAAAAAAGAGGTGCCTATGAGCAAGATTAGTGAGAGAGAGGAGAGAATAGTTGGGATTGTAGGGGGTGAATTTAGGGGGTGTTCTGGAGCTACAGTCAATGTAACTTGGTGTATTTCTTGTTGGTCACTGGTTTTTTTGCTGGTAGAAAGCTATGAACTGAGGTGGAAAGACATTTTCTTATGTGATTGACTGACCTTATTCACAAGGAAGATAAGCTAGGCAAAAAAGTCAGAAAACAGCTTCTGACTAAAGAAGCATACATGGTTCTGAACAACAAGGCATATATGTTAAAAGTCTATGAGCTTTTCTGCAAGAAAATTCCCTATTTTATAGAAAATTGCAACTCTTATATGGATGTTCATGTGATGGCCTAAGTCAATTGAGGCTTTATGCCTTCTTTCAATGATAGTCTTGACAACATTGTCCTTTTCCATCTGGTGGCTAAGAAACACCTGATATGTGAAATGTGAACTATATCATGTGTTAATTAACCAACTAAGCATTGGAATGCAGTCATGTTTATTAGCCTGATAAGGGTTGTTTAATAGTAGATAGTGCTTTTCCCAAGACATTCAGAAGCACACCAATGAGCAACCCCTCTTTAGGCTTATTTCTTTCACTTGTTTTTGTTATTTTTCATGTGTTTTCCAAATTTATCCAGCTTTGCTAAAATTTTATAATAATAGACAAACATGTCATCATCAGATAAGCTTTTCAAGAGCCAAGACATTGTGGCTACTAAGATAGTATTGTATAGGAGATGTTTGTCTTTTTTTCTATTTGGTGCCCTAGGAATTTTTCAAAGCAGAGACCAAAAAACTGTCTCATGCATTCAGAGATGCATCATATGCTTAATGTCCAGATACTATCATAGACAAGGTGATTTCTGACCTGGGTCAGGGAAAGCTTGGGGTCCTGCTACAGGAGATCAAGCATATTTAGATATGCCTTGTTGATCTAGGAATCTGGGGCCTTCTTCTGCTTCTTGGCTGTCCCAATCATGTTCTCCTTGTTCATCAGGCTATTGAATTCCAGCATGACAGTGACTCAGGTGAATTTTAATTGGGTGACAATCTGGTCTCAGGTTGAGCCACACTGGTTGAGTGCCACAATTTTTGGAAAATTTAGGAAGTGATTATTCTGTGTTTGGGGTGCTGGGCTGCAGGAGCTATAGCCTGATTTGTTGTAGGAGGAGAAAGTTGGCTATTGGAGGGCAGTTGTTCCAAACCAGGATTAATGTTCTGATTAGCTGGTTGGTTGTCACCTTGAACAGGGTTGGAAAAGGGGGCAGAGCTGGACGCTAGGTGACTACTGAACAAGTCAAAACCATATAGGCCAGGGGCAGGTACAGGTTGGATTTCTTGTTACCCACATTAAAGATCTTTGTGTAAACAGGGGCCTCCACTTACTGAGTCATACCTCCATGGAAGCTGTCTTGGCTGCTGCTGGCTTGTTTGCTGGTGCTGTCACAAATGTTACTATTAAAAAACATCTTAAAATAAAACCTAGGAAAAAATCACTAAAAGGAGAAACTTAAAATTTTATGATTTATTTTTATTGTAATTCTGAGTCCAGATTTAAAAAGTTCTTGAAACCATTATGCACAAATAAGGAGCCATAAAAATGAATAAAATGCCTCAGGTATTAGGAAGCCAGGCATAGATAGAGGCATTGGTTGACTCGGGACGGAGTACGGCTGGGCCAGTGGGTAATGCCCACCATAGGACAGGTGCTAACTTGATAATATAGGATACAGATTGCCCAAGTAAGGACCAGGGCCCTGAGTTGGGCATCATAGTATCTATCATTCCTGTCAAAGTAATGTAGAGTACTCCAAACAGTTGAGTGGACATGGTCTTGGTGGTGGTGGGGGGATCCATTGGGCGGTTGGGTTGTGGGGTTAAGGGCAGAGTCATGGGGACAAAGTATGCCAGTAGATAATTGTACTTGTCTTTGAACAATAAGGGCAGCACCTCAATCCTCTTTCCTTTGTGTCCTATGTATTCAGTCTCTCTACTTCTGGACAAGGGGTTGGTAATGAGAATGGTCTCCAAGCTATACTCTGAGTAGTTGGGGTTGGGTGGATACTCAGTAAAATGCACAGGTCCAAAGGGGACTCCAGGGGGATGATATAGTGCCTGATGCGGGCTGGAAAGTTGGTCTCCAGAGGGGGCAGTTGCCTGATTGTCTACTTGGCCAGAGTTAAGATGGAAGATTGCTAAGACTAGATAAGGTAGGGGTGACAGTCCACATGTTTGGTGATTTGCAGGCGGGGCTTATGTTGGTCAAGCAAAAGTTTGGTTGTTTGTTGCAATTAGAGGCCTAGTAGATAACATAGGACTACTAGGGGTAAGTAAGGTTAGCCTAGTAGGTAACATAGGACTACTAGGGTAAGTGAGGTGAGCCTAGTAGGTAACATAGGACTACTAGGGTGAGTAAGGCCTGGCTGGTAGGTAACAAAGGACTACCAGAGGCAGATGTTGCCTCCACCCAGCAGAAGATATTGGATGCTTTGGGCTATAGTGCTTCACCTTGCAGGAAACTGTGGCTGCAGAAGGGTGAAGACTGAAATAGCAAGCAGGGAACTTTTTCTGTCTGGGGGGAGTAGGTTTTGGACCCCTGGCGGTTAACACAGGCTGCCAGGGAGGGGAAAAGCTCTGAGGGCTCTACATACCCTGATACGCTTACAGGAGGTCTATGAGAAAGCATCCTACCTAACAGACTGGTAGGGTGTCCTTGTTTATGCCTCTATGGGAGCTTTTGGGGAGAACCCAGAGTGAGCATTGGAGGGTATAGATTTGCTTGGAGGTGTCACCAAGGCGGTTTTCTTGGGGAAGCAAGCTGCAGAACTTGGTGTGATCAGGCCTCTGGGAAGTAGAGCTGATTACTCTGCAACTGAAAGCCCAGACTTAATCACCTGGGTGAGTAAAAACAATGATATAGGCTGTGAGGATCTATGTTTGGATAGCCTAAGTGGAATGCCACTTGCAAGGGCCCAGTCAGATGCCAGTTCAATGTAGACTCATGCCTGGGTCTGCAGGTTCTGGTAACAGGGACTGAGATAAAGAACTGAGGTGGTTCACGGAATCAGCAGAGAAGACTAGTGAGTGGAACTTTTTGATCCTAGATAAGGCTAGTTGAAGGACTTTTGGTTCATATTGAAGTTTGGAACCAAAATAGTTCATTGTGCAGGTGAAACCAAGATGGTTCCTAGTGAGGATAAGTGAAAGGGCTCAAAGATCATGATGCAGAAGTATCTGGTCATGATAAAGGAGTAGCCAGAGGACTGATAGGCTGTTTAAAGACTGGAAAGGAGCTGTTTTGTGAACTAAGATAGACTGTTTGCTGGTTAAGCTGAAGAGCTGGAAGATGTGGTTGAAGAGCTGGCTGAAGAACCTGAAGATGATGGTGAAGAACTAGTGATCCGGAGAAATGAGCCGAGATTTTGCTGAATTGATTTGCCAAAGTGGGAAAATGTAGAATGTTTTGCCTTGGTTTAGTAGTAAGATCAAGAAGTAATGTGGATAAAATTGTGGGTAATATATTTATTTATTAAGTTCCTAGGATGGATGAAGGTATGTTGCTATAAGAGCTGGATACAAAGTTGTTTTGGTGGGACGTTTTCCTTGGACTTTACAAGATTTGTAAATATATGAGGAAAACATTGAAGAGGTCCAAAAAGAACAGTTTAAATAGTGTTCTACTATTTAAATGGGTTTAGGTTGAATGCAGGGAAGACTGGTGCTGGAATAATGGACCAGTTAATGCTTTGGTGCGCAAAGAGTTGTTGCTTTGAGCGGTTTGAGCTGTGGAAATTATTTTCCTAGTTGGATCCCGGTGGAACTTCAGAAATGGTCTATTTCTGCGCTCTGCATTCATTGGTTGAGTTCTGGCAGGTTTCCTGATGAAAATGATTGGTTGGAAGCCAAAAGCTTAAAGTATAAGCAAGGAAATAGTGAATTAATACTTTAAGCTTTTGAGAAAGTAAGTGTGTAAGCTTAAGTTATTATAGGAAAAAGTGAGCAGCAATGGTTTAAGCTTCTGAAAAAAGCCATTTTGAAGGTGTAACCGTTGGGAAAAGAACTTTATAAAAAGGTGGCTGGCTAGAAAGTTACAGGGTCTTTCCGAGTCTTTCCCAGGCCTTTTTTAGCTTCTGCCAAGAGGTTTTTGGAAGCCTTTTGATTGCCAGCAGGAGCTTGGTTAGACTTATACAAGTGGAATAACAAGTCCACTAGAGCTATAAAGAGATCTGAAGCCCAAAATAACGGAGCAGGAGCCCAAGAATAAGGAGCTGGATCCTAAGCGCGGCGCCAGAGTCCAAGTTTAAGGAGCAGGAGTCCAAGTCTAAGAAGCAGAAGTCCAAGACTAAGGTGCAGGAGTCCAAGACCAAGTACAAGAAGTCCAAGATATTGTTGGAGGACTCCAATTATTGGCAAATACATATTGTTTCCTTGACCCCTGGGTCATATACCAGAAGGTTTCTAAGGGGATCTTCCTTCTGAGAGTGAATAAAAGCCCATTTTGACCCCTGTACATATTTCTGAGACACATTTTCCCTTACTAGAGAATGACAATCCCTTCCAGCCAGTCCTTGGCTATAATCCAGGACACACTTTGGGGACTGGTGGAAAGGAACCTCACAGTAGGATTTGTTTGAACCAAAGGTTCATAAAACTTTATTATCAAAAATGATGATGGAGTCATCCCCATACCACCGGGATTCTTATACCAGGTGGTTTTGCTTCTTTGATTTTTGCGGACTTCAGGTCTGGGGACAGTTCACTGGCAGGGCTCAGTCCTTGGCTTCTGGTTTTGCAGGCAGCGGATCCTAATTGTGCTTGCTCTGATGAACATAAGTGACAATGCTTTGTTCTGCTGCTACTGTTTACCACACCACCTGAGCAGTCAAATTGTATTATCTATTCTGGACTGGAGGCTGGTATTAGCTGGTGATCATTGGCAGGACCGGCAAGAGGCCTTGTTGTAACCTCATTTAGGCAAGCTACAACTTCAGCATAGGTCTGGGTCTTTGGCAACATGTGGTTAATAGCAATCTGATGTCCATTTGGGGAATTATCTTTAAGAATCTGTTAGGTCTCGGAGTAATTCAACAACTCGGGTCTGCAACTTAGCAAGTTGGTGGGTTTCTGTCCATTTTGTGTGACTCAAGTAGCCTTTGGAGGGTCAGGGTTTAATTCTGGGGCTTCCAATGTTGATTTCAAACATTCAGTCTTGACACTTGGTAGGTTGGCAGGTTTCTGTTCCTCCTGGTTGGGGCAAGATATCTCTGGCGGTCCAGGGTTTGGCCCAACTGTCATTCTGGCTGGCTCCCGTCTATCCTGGCTGTAACAAGGCTTTTTCTGAGACCCAGGGTTTGATTTCTAGGTTTTCAATACAAGTATTGAAATGTCATTCATGATATTGGGTCCTAAATTGGATAGCTGTTGATTGGCTGTTAAACTGCTATTTTTCTGTTTTAAGCTGCATACACTACACATATTGTGTGACTTCATTTTATTTTGTATTCGTGAAATCTTGCTTCTAGGTTGCTCTATTTTTATTTGTTTAGTCCTTCTGTTGGTGCCTCAAATGAATCCTGATAGGATGATAATATATTCTGGAACAACATCAATCCAGTTCACTTGATGTGCCAGGATATTTTATTTGTGGTTTGAACTACGCCGTTAGATGTTTGATATAATTTTGTATTATGTGTTAGTGATATTTTGTTTATTGTTTGACACTTGCCAGTTCACCAAAAATACTTAGATTATTTGATTCCTGAATCTCACGCGACTTGGGACTCGTTTAAATCTGAAGTATTTTTGCTTGTCTCCATAGCTTTTAAAACTACTGTGGCTATATTAGCAAACATGTTGTCTGCAAGACATGTGATATATGGCGGTAAACTTCTTCAATCAAGTCAATGCTGTTACATGTTCTCTTTTATGCTGCTGGAAGCATTGTTATAAAACATACTTAAAGCTAAATAAAAGGGGGGTTCTGGATCGAAAAGCATTATCCTAGGTTCTCGGGTATAGTGCAGTTTTTTTATATAGTTGGCTTAATTTTTTTGCCTCCTGTTTAAGGCGTTATGTTTATTGGGTTGTCCATTTTGGGTGTGGTTTACATATATATCTCTTTTTGAGTAATTTTCGACTTCTTGTCTCAACTTTGACCTTCTACTTGATCGATTTTGCTCCATCAATCTTGACTCACATCTTATTAAGCTTAATCAGTAATAGAATAAGGATACCAAACATTGCTTTACTGCCAATTGTATTTGGTTAGGTTTATAACTTCCTATATTAATGCTTAGCCTGGGTTCTAATTACAAATTCAGTACTATGGTAGAGCCCTTTCTATAGCATACAATGGGTTTAAAAACATTGGGAAAGCTCTGTGCTGCGTTTAACTAATCTTTTATCATACTTAATCGATTTTTAATCATATAGTGGCAGTTGGGGTACGTTTATCTGCAGCTTCTGGAATATTTGGCAACTCTTTTGATAGCAAAATTTAAGTAAAGGGTAGACATAAGATCTATAGAGTCCATTGCCCTTTCCAACGCTTCACCAACTGGATTGATTTCTTATTGTTTTTGGAATATATTGTATATCTTTAGGGACCTTGGACATTTACAGGGCCTAGGACAGCTTTGAAAGCGCCCCTGCTCATTAAGAGATACAGTGGAGATTGGTTGATAAATTACAATTGCAACAAATATTTCATTAAACCAAGTGTATTGACTAACTTAATCTTTAGTCTAATTTGGAATTATGTTCAGTATTGTACAATGCCATGGCTGTTTAATCTGCGGTTATGTGAAGACATTTAACTTGGCATTCAAAATTTATGCATTTGCATTTATTTGAGAAACAAACTTTAATTTATCAAAAAATACACGATTTGTTTTCAGGAAATATTCCGTTTCTATTTATACCAGAAAAAATTCAATTGTAAATGAAATTATAATAATTTATATATGATTCATGTAGTTGTTGAATGAATCTTTTTTCAAGCATCAATAAGTGATGGTCGCTTATGTTATATTCGAGGCAATTACGTTTGAACTGAATGGATGCCACATTTAGAACTTGCGGGGAAATTATTTTGACAAGCAGGTTTGGGATTGCCACGATAAAAATTCAAGCTATTAAAAAATATATAGTTTCATGTTCTAAGGGGAATATGTAGACGATAACCAAATGGCTATTGGGGACAAAATATGGATTTGGACATTAATATTCTGGATCTTCTTTTTGGTCGGGGATTCTTCTTGTCTATTATTTCTTCATGGTCCTCTTCTGAGGATTCATCGGATTCAAAGTTGAGGATTTCCCCATCACTAGTTCTGGGCGGCCCAGGTAATTGATCTTTACGAATGGGATCGATGGTAAACTCCATATCATCGTAGTTTATAGAATCCCAATATTTGTACAGCATCATAACTGAGCATAGCAAGCTGAGTGCTTGGAAAAAATGTCCATCAAGGTAATGCCTTGATGCTTCACATAGCGTTGAAGAAAGACTTGAAATGAGGACTTGAGAAATCACATAAAACAAGTATGAGTTTATGAGGTCCCCTAAAAGAGCGTTAGATTTTGAGTTGCAACTCGATGTGCAAAAATTAATTACCTATGGGCCACTTATTGTCAAGCCGAAAATAAACAAAAGTAACTTGGGTGATAAAAAAAGTAACTACAAATACATTTGGGAAGACGATATGCAACCACCATAAAAGAGTTGGATTGAGAGGAGAAAGCCCTAGCCAACTTTTGAATGTTGATATGGCTAAAAAGGTGCCAAATACAAAGACTGCGAGTGAAGAGAAACGCATTCCCTGAAGAGAGTTAAAAATATAACTAATAAACTCCCTTACCCAGACTGATTTCTTCTCTCCTGCAGCTAGAAATTGATAAATGACAAAGGAATTGAGGAAAAGACACCATGTGAGAGTTACTGATGAGCCGTAGTGAAACGAAGCAATATACTTTTGGTTGTTAGACGATACATGTGTTTTTACCAAATATGCATCCGAGGCGGTAGGGATAATATTAGATACAGTCAATGCTTCGAGGATCAAATGAACAAAGTAGATGTAAAAGAAAGTGATGAACTCTTTCTGCCCTATTAATGTTAATTGATTATAATGGGGCTTGTTTACCTATGCCATTAGCCTTCTGCCGTATATTACTAATCATGATCCCAATCATAAGCCAGGAAACCAGGTAGATTATAAAAGTCGGAACCTCAAAAATGTACACTGAGCCAACCTTGTAACCTTTTCCATAGCATTTAGAAGGCAATCCAAAGGGGCCTCCTAGGAGTGGACATATAGATAAAGGAGCCTCTTTACAAAGCCCAGAATATGACCCTATTTTCATTCTTGTGTAATAACAGCCCAGAACCTGCAAGAAAACGATAGTAGCATTTTTTCATATATAAGACTGCGTTGAACCCATTTTCCCATAGGATATTGTGCAAAGTTTGAGCTTATCCCTTAATCCTTAGCGGTATCATCAAACTGATAACCATCCTCGCTTGATTCTTTAATTCCACTTTGAGCTACTCTCCACGCTTTAAGTCCACAACTGACGCAAACGACACCAATAATTTTAAAAGTTGAATCTCGAAAACCAAGCAGCTGGCATGCTTGGGCTCTTGATCTTTCCTCGATTGACTTTAAAAGTTGGGCTTGAATTAAAATTGATTAGAAGTGAAAGAAAGATCATGGGCACTAGCCCACATTGCACAGGAGAAATCGATCGAATTGAATCAAAACAGTCACGAGCACATAATACTTTGTATCTACTTCACATCAAGCCTGAGATAGAACCCCAAAGTAAAAGTATTTTTAAATCATTATGGCTTGATACTTGTTAACCTTGTATAGCCATGTGATACATCACTTATTCCATCTGGATAATGTCCAAGTGTCTACATTGAGATCTTCAACCTTATTTAAACCACTCCAGAGGTTGAATCAAAAATGGCATATCCACTTTAGAAGAGGTCCCCTAGTACTATAAACAAGTACCAAAATACAGTAGTTTTCAAACTTGTTGAGATAAACAAAACATCTCAGTCTGAAAACAAAATTGAAAATCAAGGAATTTATATTAAATTACAATAGATTTGGATCCACTTTGATTTCGTTTTTAGACTGAGTTGTTCTTGTTTATCTCAACAGGGTTGAAAATTACTGTATAGATATGAAGGTTTGTGGCTAGATTGTATAGCTCAAAGGACATTGCTGTAGATTTGGCCATATATTTTGGTGAACTTTGAACCAAAGAACCATTTGTTCCCTACCAAATATTTGAGAATGCTTTTGATATCTATTTATAATGAGTTCTATATAAGTTGGGATAAACTTCCTGTTTTAAAGAGTAGCTCAGGAAAATAAAAAATCACAAGCTAATTCTAAAAGCCTACAAAAGTTGCTGAGGGAAATATTAATCAAAAAGGAATTACAATGGGTTGCATGGGTTTCTTCTAGTTTGAGGTTAATCCCAAATATCATCATTAACCTTAATGCTGTTTTTAAGTGTTTTTAAGAAAAATCTGCCAATTGGAAGGTACCTGGTTAAATAATTATCAGGAGGTGGGTAACCCTGGCTAGGGTGTTAAATCTCCTAGAAACCCACTCATTTATCCTATTAGGCAGCATTAAAAATAGAGATATAATCAAGTATGAATGAAGGGATAGATCTTGAAATTAGATTTATATACAATAGTTTTAAAGCTATGGCGACAAGCAAAAACAATCCAGATTTAAACAAAATGAACTCAGATTTAAACAAAATTAAAAATAAATGAATTTATATTGATTTACAATATATTTGGGTTCATTTCAATTTTGCTTAAATCTGAAGTCATTTCATTTAAATCTGAGTTCATTTCATTTGTTTCCATAGATTTTAAAACAACTTTACATATTCAAGTCGGACTAGGAGGTGGACATAGCTAGCCCAACAAAATATTTTATTGGAAATAAAAAATATGATATCTACTCATGGCTCTGTTAGTAGTATTTACTGTTGCATCTGAGCTAATTATAGCTCAGTATTTGTGTTGGGGAAGACAGCAGTCCAAGAGAAAGGCAAAAAGAAATTTGGAATAGTATGTTTTTATTGGAAAATACCAGGAAATTCTTATACCATGGTGAGCAGTTGTTGTGCCACAAAAGAGGGTGGCACAGTGGCCATGATACAAATAAGGGCTTTCTGTACTACAAATAAACTATTGTCGTAACTGTGCTGCTTTAGCAAAGTTATATGGGGAAAATATTTAGAGACTAGATAATTGTCTTTATTGGCATATTATAATTATATAGTGTTTATGAATCATGGATAGTAGGATCATGATTGTGATAATAAATTAGTTGGATGGTTAGGGGGTGGCTTGATCTAGATATTGAGTCAAGCGCTGAATTGAGATATCCATCCTTAGGGATTGTCATTTGCTCATGTTGCTATTTCTGGGAATTTGAGTTGACTTTCCCATTTAGCTATGGGTTGCTGGGAAGTCGGATTGCAGGTCATGAACCCACTTAGTTGGGCATTGTTGTTGGTTGATCCTGCTGTTTTGACACTATCAAGGATCTTTATTGCTAACTGTCTTTGCTCTTTATAAGAAAATATTAACATGTTTTTTGACATATAAATCAAGAGAAAAAATGATGTTAAATCTATCATGAGGTGTCTTATTGAGCACCTCCTGCATGCCATATGATACATTGAAAAGTGAGTATCAAGCTTAGTTGCAACACTTTCTCTTACCTTCTGCTCCATAAGATTGTCTTCAATCAGAATTAGTCCTTGTAAAGCATATGCAAATGTGTGTGAGGAACTTTTCTGCACATGAATAGCACATCAGAAAAAATTGGTTGTGATGTAGTTTTTTAGTATTGCCCTGAGAATATTCAAGACTGTATATATGGTTTTCATAAATAGTTATTATTTTGAAGAATATGAGGTGTTGGGTGTCAAGTTTAGCCTGTTGTAAATTGAGAGTATATACATGATCCCTAACAGCATTCTCTGCTTCTAAATGCTTAGTTGCCTCTTTCACTTGCTCTTATTTGGCCTCACTAGCCTTGGTGCATCATTTTTTAAGCAAGAGGATAACATTGAGAGATGGTTTAGCAAGGACCTTGGAAACAAAATTTCCTCAAGTTATGCCTTTCACACCATCTGGGGTTTCAAATGCCAGAGTGCTGAGTCTAAAACCAGTATCACATTTAATTCTGGCTTGGAGAATTATTAGAACAGTGGCCAAGTGTCAAGCCTCCGGAATAATGTAATAAACTTGACCATTATTCCCCTTTGTTGATTGGTTAGACGGTCAATTGCCACATAGCTGGCTTGATTGTAAAAAAGCATCAACTTATCCATCCCTTAGTTTTGGCCAATTGATGGACTGATGATTACTCCAAAGATTGATCCTGATCCGAGACTAGGCCACATATTGGATTAGACTGGGTCCACAATCACAAAATGCCTAACAGCCAATAAGACAAAGTATTCAGGAACATACTGGAAGATGATTAGTCCTAAACATTTGCACCAGCAGACGCTTCAAAGCCTATGATCAATATAGAAGGTCATTAAAATGAATAATGCATGATGCAAAAACCCAAAGACGGGGAACTGACTTGCACATGCATAAACTGGAAACAAGATGCTGCCAACACACTGGCAAAGTAAGCTGAGGCCCGGTAATCAATTGTAGTCCCATGCCAACCGGCATGGCTGCCTAAATCTGGGGGCTGAAGCTAGCAGTCTGGGGAACAGATAGACTGGCTAGCAAGAGTTAGATGCATCAGATATCTATCTGGCAAGAGGGCTTATCCACCCTATATAAGGAGCTCTCCTGATTAGAGATTGAGCAAAGAAAAAACATCACCCTTGGCTTAGAGATTAAAGATCTCTAAGTATAGTATCACTACTAGCCAACGCCTAGTAGTCAGTTGTATCCAGATAGAGCGCGCCGCCGTCTATCTGCAGAACTGTGTTTCTTCTCCTACGGCTTTAAGACTCTGCCCAGCTGTAGTTATATCCATAGACCCAATTGGTAGCTACAGACTGTCGCCATACAGTCCCCTATCAACATATATTACCCAATGTCCTCTAATAAAAAAATACCTCAAGACCCCAAAATCTTGACAGTGGTGCTCACTACAAACTCAAGCTGCCATCAGAGTCAAGTCAAGGCGCTGCCTTGCCTCTTTCCCACCCCAGCTTTGTTGATAAGTATGGGGGGGTTTTATGGATACTAGTGACACCAAAAGGGACACTAGTTTCTGCTTGGCAATCACACCACATAGAGCTGTTGAGCTCCAGGATGACTGCCTACACCTGGACCCTGCCTACGCACCTGGACTGCATCAACCTTGCCAGTATTCTTTAGAAGAGGTTTGCACTATGCTAGGCGCACTCCTGCACAGTTGTCAACACAAGGGGGCCAAACAGGAAGCAGAGTTCACTCTGTTTAGTTATAATCTGAATGCCGCCGACCTTTGGACTGCTTATCAGCAGTACCAGGAGGCTAACAGTATGCAGATCAGCCAGTTACTGAACAAGGAAAAGGGGCGACTCAAAGACTTCCTCTCTTACTTTGTTCACCCAAGCATTAAACACTTGCAGCAACTTGTTGCAAGGCAAAGCTTGGAGCTCACAGAGCTAGGGGCCAGCCACAACAAATTGCAGGAAGCCCACCTAGCCACCATCAATAAGTTGAATACCAGCTTTGACTCATTACAGGGTATTCTTAGGAACCTGTTTGAAACCACCAACTATGCCCACTTCAGAGTGGATGAGATAGTACATCAATTCAACTCTCAGGTCTGGCAAATTGTCGCCAACTGCTTCAAAAGCACTGGCATCACTTCACAGTAGATCACCAATGTGAAAGACCACTGTATTAGCCTAACTTGAAGGGTCAATTAATTGGCCAAACATGCAACACTAATTGGAGAGACTCCAGATGCAAATTCTATCTGTCACATAATGGACACCGCTGAAGAGAGAAGTACCAACCGGTATAATGAGTTGGTGGCGTACGTCAACAAGCTGGCAAGCAAACTAGACAGTCTAAGAAATGGTAAGTTCCCTCCACAGTTGGGCAATTCTTCCCAGGAGCTTGCCTCAGAACCTCACAACTGCTGCCTGTACCACGACGCCTAAGTGGACAACAAGAACAATCTTTGGGAGACCATTGAAAGCGTACAGGAACTGGCCAGCTTGCTTTATGAGGATCTTGAGTCCGCACGTGAACGTATTGCTCACCTGGAGGAAGGACGCACAAAGGACAAGCAATGCCAGGATACACTTACTTCCACAGTTCTTATGCTGGAGGAAAATCACAGCAACCTTCTAGAACAACTGGTACAAGAACAATCTTCCAGAAAGGAGATGGAGCTCAAATTTGCTACAAGATTAAGCAAACTTGAGACACAAGCTTGTGAAGCAGGCAGTAGCAGCTCTGGACAAGCTCTGTCCCCCCTTCCCGCTTCCTCCTTGGAACGGCAGAAGACTTCCTCTCCTGACTATTTCCATGAGGTAGGATCTGATTGAGAAAGCAATGGCTCTCAGTACACACGCAATGTACCTATGGGCGTAGCGGCACTGCCTCCTCTCACGCCCATGACTTCCACCAGACTTCCTCCTATTCCCACTAGGAGACCAGTGGCAACCCCAATAGAGGAGACTCTGGTACCCGACCACAAGTTCAAGCCATTGAACTTACCCAAATTTGATTATAAGGGAATATTAGAACATTCATACAGCTGTTTAAGATGTCTATGAGAGGGTCATCAGATCACATGAAGGCCACTACCCTCATCAATGCCCTGGACCCCGCCAGCATAGACGTGATCATGCCTCGCCTACCACAAGAAGAGTGGACGTACACAGATGCCAAGCAGGCGGTCATTGCCAAGTTCAGCAGCAAGACAAAACTCCAGGCCAGGAAGGCGGAGTTCAGCAATATTTCCTTTAAGAAATACGAGACTGTCTCTGACTTTGCCAACCGGTTCTATCACGAGGCTCAGATCCTCCTTGGAGCCAGAGTACTTTCTGACCTAGATTGCTGCATCACTATGAGCAGAGCCCTACAACCCTATTGTGAGCTTGCCAACGTGATATTCCAAGTCCTTGACCAGTCAAATGACATGCAGAGAATCACTAGTTATCTTAGCAGACTTGGGTCACAGTTCAATGCACCTAACAAGGGTCAGACAGGTAAAAGTTTTAATAACTTTAAGGAACGCTCCCAAACCCCCAAGCCAACCAATTCCACACCTGACTCAGATAAGCCCAAAGGATAAAATAAATCCTATTGCAATTTGGGCAACTGCAACAAGTGTGGAAAGCAAGGTCACTTTGCAGCAGACTGTCAAGGAGGAAAGCCTAGTCCTGCCTCTGTCACTGTGGTCACAGTAGCCAAACCTAGTGAACAGGGAAAAGGGAAGGCGGGCCAGTAACGGAATATACTGGTCCTGCCAATCTCCTTCCTATTCCAAAAGATCCTAATCAAGGAACAGCCAGCCAGCAACAAGAGGTTAGCCCTTTGGTCTCTATGCCTGCCAATGAAGGAACTACACCCATCCTGGCAAAGCCCATGGACACCCCCACGGCTATTGACCAGCCCCTCCCTGATCTCTTCCTACCGGAAAAGTACTTTGAGGAGGACTCTATTCATAAGCTAGTAGCAGACAACCTGTATGCAATCCCCACCCAAGGGAGAGGCCACCCAAGGAAAATTGACGCCAACACAATAGAGACCATCTCCAAGCCCTACACCGCTCAAGTTCAGGAGGTATGTACTGGTTCTAACCCAAACGTGTCCAGCAACCTGCCGCCACTGAAAGGTGTACAATTCTCTATGCCACTAGAGACTATCAAAGCCAACTTCCCTGAGATTGGCCAGAGCCTCTGCCAGTATTTTGATACCCCAGGACCACTGGGTATCCACTTATTAAATCTCTAATCCAAATCTTATACTGAATGTACTTATGCTGATATTTCCGTAAACAAGGTAAAAGTACGGGCCATTATAGATAGTGGGGCCCCCATCAATATAGTCTCCACCCACCTGGTGAAAAGACTGGGTCTGGCTCCAGACGTGGCCCACTCCAAGGTCTATGGTACTGCAGGCATTCATACCACTACATTGGTCAGGGCATACAGCTCACTGCCAATGAGATTTGGGTCAATAGTGGTTTCTTCACCTGCCGTGGTCTTGCCCAGTCAGAACTACAACATACTGATTGGGATGGCATTTCTTCGCAAATACGGTGTTAAACTAGACATGGAAGTGGACACCTTGACACTTCTCAGTCAGACAATTCCATTATACTACTCTAAGGAGAAGATGCCCCCAAAAGAAACCAAGAGCATCCACCTGGCATACAAGGACAAAGTGGTAGCGGTACCATATCATATCAAAGGGAAAAAGGGCAAGTGGCTGCCTACGCAAATAAAGGAACACAAAGGCATCCCATTACGGTCAAGGTCAACCTTCACGCTAAGGAGCGGCACCCAGATGGTCATTAACTCTGGGTTAACCCTAGACATACCTGAAGGGCTCTACCGGGAGATCCATCAGCCTTGGAGCCGCTCCTGCTTTGATTCATGCGTCGCCCCTGGAATCATCATTCCAGGACAACAGGAAATTCATGTTCTTTTGGCTAACTTACAGGAATTTGACCTAAAGATCAAGAAACACCAAGTAGTTGCCTTTGTACACCTCCTCCCAGTAGTTGAAATAGACAAATTCCACTGCATTGGTGACTTCTCCAACATGGGGCTTCCAGACCAGGTCAAAGCCTCTGCCTATGCAACAACTCCCTTGGCTGACCTATCCTCCTTGCAAGAGGAAGAACACAAAAGGGCCAACAAGCTTTTCAAAAAATATTGCTGCATTTTTGCAGAAGACAATTTTGATCTAGGATGCGCTACAGATGTCGCCCATCACATCAACACTGGCAACCAGAAGCCCATTTGCCTTTGGCTCATCAGAAGGTCCAAAGCCAGCAAGGAGGTAGTGAGCAAGGAGATCAAGGAGCTTTTGGATAAGGGCATGCTTGTGCCATCTAAGAGCCCTTGGGCTTCTCCTATGCTCATAGTCAAGAAAAAAGACGGTAGCAACAGGGTTGTGATTGACTACCACTGGCTCAACTTGATAACAAAGAAGGATTTGTACCCACTCCCACGGATTGATGACGCCCTAGATTGGTTAGGCAGAGCCAAGTACTTCTCTGCCATGGATCTAATTTCTGGATATTGGCAAATCAAGTTACCGCTGAAGAACAGGAGAAGTGCGCAATAATAACCTCTCAAGGGTTATTCCAGCCAACACGCATGCCCCAGGGTCTGTGTAACGCCCCCGCCACATTCCAACAAGCTATGGATTCAATTCTTGGAGACCTTAAGTTGTCCTGCGTCCTGGTATATTTGGATGATATTAACGTTTTTTCCAGGACTTTCAATGAACATTTGGATCATCTAGAGGCCATATTCAAAAGACTGGCCAACGCCAATCTGAAGATAAAACCTCAAAAATGCCAGTTCTTCAAAGATCAACTTGAGTACCTTGGCTTTGTTGTGGACACAACTGGACTCCGTCCTCAACCTGCTAAGGTTGAGGCCATCACGGATATGAAGCAACCAGAAAGCAAACACAATATACAGGTCTTTCTGGGGATGGTGGGCTACTACCGACAATTTATTCCCAACTTCTCCCGCACTGGTGAGCCACTGTTCAACCTTCTCAAAAACAGGACTACCTTCAAATGGACAACGGCGTGCCAGACTGAATTTGATTCTCTTAGAACCAGCCTTTTGTCAAGCCCTGTCCTGATGTATCTGGACTTCAACAAACCCTTTATTGTCCACACCAACACATTGTTGTCAGCGCTGAGAGCAGTGCTATCCCAACACAACAACCAAGGAGCCAAGCATCCTGTGGCCTACGCCAGCAGGTCCCTTAATGTCCACAAGCAAAACTACACTGTCACCAAAAGAGAATGTCTTGCTGTGATATACACCTATAAGCAGTTTAGGGTATACCTGCATGGTGTACATTTCACCGTGGTAACCAACCATGCTAGCCTCAGTTGGCTCCAGAATCTTAGAGAGCCTGAAGGACGCCTTGCCAGATGGGCACTGAAACTTCAGGCCTTTGACTACAAGATTGTCCACCGCCCTGGAGCCAGCCACCAAAATGCCGACTCCCTGTCTTGCCTACCTACTGTAGCGCTGGTATCCTCCCAAGCAGACAACATGTACAATAAGATGGTAAAGGCCACCTTTGAAGATGAGCCAGAAGAAGTCCAGGCCATTCTAAGGGAGCTTAGAAAAGACTGTTGGGTAGAGAACAATAAACTCTACAAATATCACGAAGGTAAAAAATACTTATTCCCTTGTCCTTCAGATAGGCCTGAAATTATACTTGCTGCCCACAAGGCGGTAGGCCATGGGGGATTCAGGAAAACAGTCACTCAGCTACAGCTCCACTACTATTGGGAGTCCCTTCTGTTTGACGTCAAAGAGACCCTCACCTGCTGCTCCAAATGTCAGAACAAGAAGCCATTTGTGGGCCACCACCAGTACAAGAAAGTAGAACCAAAATTTGCTTGGCACACTGTAAGCATAGACGTTGTAGGGCCGCTCTCAATGTGCGTAGGAAACCTCCAATACATTATAGTGGCCATTGACCACTTAACCAAGTGGGTCAAAGCCAAGCCGCTACAGAGAGTAAGTGCAAGCCCACAGCCACCTTCATCTTAGAGCATATCATCCATTGACATGGATGTCCTCAATTCATTCTCATGGACAACAGCACCAATTTCACCGCCAATGTCATTCCCAAGCTGAACAAGCTCATGGGCGTGAGGGGAGTCCTTTCCACTCCATACCATCCTGAGTCAAATGGTATGGTAGAGAGAGTGAATGGAACACTAGTCTCCATCCTGAGGAAATTAGCAGATACCTGTACCTCAGAGTGGTACCTGTTCCTGCCTGCTGTGGTCTTTGCCTACAACATCTCCATCCACAGCACCACTAGGTTTTTGCCCTTCCAACTAGTATATGGACGCCACCCTGCTATTCCGCCAATCCTGTACTCTGCCATGGGCAATCCCAAAGTTATGACTTATCAGCAGTACCTAACTAAATTAGCCGAGACTCTGATCAAGCTTCAAGCTGAAGCTTTCTCAGAAACCTCTCTGTCCAGAACAAAGGGCCAGATAGCCGATAATGCAAAGCGCCGTCCTTTGATGGAATTCAAAGTGGGAAGCCAGGTTTCATACCACAAAAAGGTCGTGGGTTGATCCCATAAGTTGGATAGCTTATGGAAGGGTCCTTTTGAGGTTATAGAAAAAACCTCACAGGACGCATACACTATTAAGAATCTGGCAGATGGACAACTCATAAATTGAGTGCATGCCAGATTCCTTAAACCATTCTTTACTATGCCTAGTATTGGCAACAATTAAACCTTACATACTTTATACAATGACTAAAAATATAATTGTAGAAAAAAGGTGTTTATTAAAACAAAGCTAAGGGTTGCCTTCCTGGTATTCCGAGTCCTCTTCATCTTTGTCTTCCTCATCCTGCCCTCATCAGACTCTTCATTGTTGACAGGCTCCTGAGTCAATGGAGTTGTACGCTCTACTACTTTAGCATGGGGCTGGGAAGCCTTACACCGTCTTCCTGATTGGGTCATGCTACAGATGGGAACAAAAGGGAAAGAACACCCTTTAACAAAGAAGGTGGTAGCCACCTGCAACCACACTCTGCGCACCGCAAGTGGCTGTTGCAAGTATTGCACTAGCGGAAGAGGAATGGAGACTTGCTGAGCATCCAGCCACCAGAGCCCGGCATCCAATGGGAAGCAACAAGAGAGGACCATGCAATCAAGCATAAAGTCAGAAATGTATCAATAGATACATAGCAAAGGAGCTTGAATCCCGCCTATCTTATTACAATACTTCTCCCAGTGCGCCACCATATTGTCAAATGTCCCCATAGGAAGACGTAAGTCTGGGGTCAAGAGTAGATCCCCACACAAGGCCATTCCACGGAGAGCCAACTTTTTGTTGCTGCAATGAAGAGCCTCCCAGGCCCTTCTAGTAGCCCAGCAAATGCGGCTATCCCGTGCATCAGAGTTCTCAACTCCCAAGGAACTATACACCTCAGGAAAAGGATCCAAAGGGAGGATCCAGCTTTTTAGGACCTCAAGACCAAAGTTGAAGATAAACCTCAAGATTGGCATATCTACTGCTTGTACGGTTGCCGGGTCTGCTAGAAGGCCCGTCAATTCCTGCAAGAGATCCTGCTGAGAGGACGAGTTCTCTATGGCATAAAACCCACTGGAAGTATTCGTGATCCTCTTCTTCAAGTCTACCTGGGGACGCTTCTGGGTCATCAAAAAAGAATAGAGGGATGATATCCTCCCCCCTGGAATAACTCTCTGATGGAGAAGCCCTCCTCTCCAAGACGTAACTGGTTAAACACAGATTGTTGTGTTCCCCCAAAGGCGCCATACTGATCCCTGGCTGGACTTACATCCACCTCTTGCCCCTCTGTTGCCTGGCTAGAGACCCGAGTAGCCTGCTTAGGCAACTACTCTTTGACAGGTTCCTCAATAGGACGCTTTCCAGAGGAAGACGCAGCATTCTCCTCTGACTGTTGGCCATCTTCTTGTGCCCCCAATGGGGAAGGGTCTTCTAACCCCGTAAAAGCTGATTCCAAGTCTCCATCTTGAAGTCCTTGGATTAACGCTCGTCTGGCCTTGAGAAGAAGGCTGTAGAACACCTTGCGCTCTTCTTTGGACATCTCCGCAATGTATTGCCTAGCGTTTGTCTTACTAGTGTAGCTGGTGTAGTTTGAAGTATTGTCCATATGCAAAGGCCTCTGGACTGGAGGAGAATATATGGTCAAGTCTAGCCGGGGGAAATGTCAAGCCTCCGGAATAATGTAATAAACTTGAACATTATTCCCCTTTGTTGATTGGTTAGACGGTCAATTGCCACATAGCTGGCTTGATTGTAAAAAAGCATCAACTTATCCATCCCTTAGTTTTGGCCAATTGATGGACTGATGATTACTCCAAAGATTGATCCTGATCCAAGACTAGGCCACATATCGGATTAGACTGGGTCCACAATCACAAAATGCCTAACAGCCAATAAGACAAAGTATTCAGGAACATACTGGAAGATGATTAGTCCTAAACATTTGCACCAGCAGACGCTTCAAAGCCTATGATCAATATAGAAGGTCATTAAAATGAATAATGCATGATGCAAAAACCCAAAGACGGGGAACTGACTTGCACATGCATAAACTGGAAACAAGATGCCGCCAACACGCTGGCAAAGTAAGCTGAGGCCTGGTAATTAATTGTAGTCCCATGCCAACCGGCATGGCTGCCTAACTCTGGGGGCTGAAGCTAGCAGTCTGGGGAACAGATAGACTGGCTAGCAAGAGTTAGATGTGTCAGATCTTTATCTGGCAAGAGGGCTTATCCACCCTATATAAGGAGCTCTCCTGATTAGAGATTGAGCAGAGAAAAAACATCACCCTTGGCTTAGAGATTTAAGATCTCTAAGTATAGTATCACTACTAGCTGACGCCTAGTAGTCAGTTGTATCCAGATAGAGCGCGCCGCCGTCTATCTGCAGAACTGTGTTTCTTCTTCTACAGCTTTAGGACTCTGCCCAGCTGTAGTTATATCCATGGACCCAATTGGTAGCTACATACTGTTGCCATACAGTCCCCTATCAACATATATTACCCAATGTCCTCTAATAAAAACAATACCTCAAGACCCCAAAATCTTGACACCAAGTTTTGTACAAGGGGTGTTAGAATGTTCTTATAAGAGTTTGAATGATAGCTGCACTAGAAATCTATTTTTTATGGAAAAGCGCTGATGAAACTCTGCATAGGTTATTGCATGATGTCAGAATCCACTCTTCATTTGCTGCTATTGTTAAGTTTGGAGATCTTGAGTTGGTCCTCTTCTCCTTTCACCATACTCATTACTTGGTGCAATACTTTAATTCTGCATCATTTTTTATTCTTTTTCTTCTCTTCTCTTTTCAGATTTTTAAGTTTAAAAAATCAACTTAAATATCACTCCAGAACTTACCTTTGCCTCCCACAGGTTTCAAACCTAAAACCTATATACTGGGAAGTTAAATTTAAGGTTCTGAACCTTACCTTTTGCTTTTAATCATAAGTCACGTAATCAGTCTTTGGACTGGTTTTCCCTGCTCTTTTTCTTGTTTTTGCTCAATATAAGGCCATATTTGACCTGTTCTTGCTTCTTTTGTGCTCCTGGTCTTTAAATTTAACTTTTTAAAGTTAATAACCATGATTAATTCCCAACTAATTCTGGCTAGCTCTTTCCTCCTTGCTTTTACCTCAATAACCAAGTAATAATAAATAACTTGGCTTCTTCAGTCTCAACTCCAATTTGAGATTTTTTGACTTGCACCTTCAAAGGTGCTTGTTATGTTTTATGGTTTGTTGTTTCTTTCATTTTAAATTTTCTTTGCACAAATATTCTAAATCTTTTAGTTCTTAGCTCCATGATTATCTTTGACTATCTTTTGCAGCATTTAAGTGGTTTTTATAGTGACACTCAGATCTTGATTGTTAATAGCTTTAATCCACTGATTAATGAAAAGCAATACCCTGACCTTGAAGTAGAGTTTTTAACCCAATATTCTATTATGAAGACAGGTCTTTATTACTTGTTTTTAGGATTAATCAATTGTCTTAGTTCCTATTTTACTTTTTAAAAATTATTAAGTGCATTGGTTCAGTTACTCTTGCAGACTGTGACTATGTTTTTGTATTTAACTAATAAAAATAAATTGGATTTAAAGGCCTTGATTTATAATAACTTACCCAAAAGCTTCAGACCTTACACATTAGGAAAAAAACAACCAGATACAAACCACATTGGGCAACAGAAAGAATTTCACAATAGAAATTCTGGGGAAAACTTGCTTAAAATTAAAAATAGTGAAATCAATAAAACTATGATGATTGAGAAGCCAATAAGCCCAAAAAGCTGAATTAAAGACAAACCATCAAGTGTGAAGATAATTTCACACTCTAAATCCTCTGTAGAAAATCAAGGAGAAAGAGTTGAGATGTTTGAACCCTGAATTGTCATTGATATAAATGTAAAATTGGTAAACCACCAAAGACATAATGAAAGGGCACCACAGAAATTAAAAAGTTCCAACAAAAATATGATAAATTCTTTTTAAAACTTAAAATTTAGGGTAAATTATTATTTTTTATTGGTATAGACTTATCTATAAAACTAATAAGCTTATGTTGTTAATCCAGTAATTAATTATGGATTTTCATAGTGCTGATGTACTCTTTCATGTGTCAAATTATACAGCTGTCATTTATGGTGTTATAAACATAGTTCAAGGCTGTTTTTTAAAATAATATCAAATTGTCTAAACAGCTTTTTTTGAGGCCTTAGAGGCTGAATTTATATTTTAAATTTTAACAGCAAATGTTGTCACAACCTATATCCTTTCAATGATACAATTAAAATCTTCAAGACATTTGATTTTTATGTTAACTTTTGAAATATTTATTTTTTGGCAGTTAGGACCGTCAATTTCTTTGAAAGTAGGAGCTACTGTGATATTATCAAGATTTTGTCATCTTGAGGAATAGTCTTTATTGTTCATTGAGTAGGGATGTTGCTATAGACTGTATAAGGACAATCTTTGCTACCAATTGGGTCTAGGCAAGGCTACGACCTGACAGTATCCCAAGTCCCTAGGAGAAAACACACGGGTCTGCAAGTAAACGGCGGCTTGTTCTACTTGGATACTTCTGACTACTAGGCGTTGGCTAGTAGTGATAAAACAATAGAGATCCTTTAATCTCTATCTTCAAGGGTGAATATTCTGCTCAATCTCTAACCAGGAGCGCACCTTATATAGGTTGGATAAGCCCTCTTGCCAGATTATAATTTGACGCTTTCAACTCTTAATAGTCAGTCTATCTGTTCCCCAGACTGCTAATTTCAGCCCCCAGAGTTAGGCAGCCATGCCAGTCTGGCATGAGGCTTCAATAGATTACTGGACCTCAGCTTATCTCATCAGTGTATTGGCGGCATCTGGTTTGTGGTTTATGCATATGCAAGTTTGGTTACCCTGTCAACTGGGTTTTTGCATCATGAATTATTCTTTTTAAATGACCTTCTATATTGGTCATAGAATTTGAGGTGTCTCCAAGCGCAAATGTTTGGCGGGAACCATCTTGCATTATTATTCTTGGGCATTCCATCTTATTGGCTGAGAGGTGTTCTGTGCTTGAGATCAGGTATCATCAAGCTTATCCATTCAGAGTTTATCCAATGGGAGGATCAGAATTGGATCAGGATCAATCTTTTGAAGTAATACTCAATGTACTGATTAGCCAAGGCGTGGAGTGGGATCAGCTGATGCTTTCCTTAAGCTTTCCAGCTGTATGGCAATTGGCTGTTTAACCAATCAGCCAGGGGAATAATGGTCAAGTCTATCATATTATTCCAGAGTCCTGATATTTCCCCCAGCTAGACTGGACCATATATTCTTCCTTTGCCCCAAGATCTTGTGCATATGGGACATTATTTTTCTTGTTATGCCTAGGCGCCAGATTGGTTATTTTATAACTTAATCACATTATTCATATTCAAATTATTCAGAAAGAGTAAAATATAATCAATCCCAAATATTTAATTGATCTTGGGCTTGGGTGATTTTTTAAAAAATAATTCATTGATTTTATAATTGAAAATTGCAACTTATAGTACTACTGAAAATATCTTAAGTGCTACTACAAACCAAAAATATTTATGATGAGTTGCATGGGAGAGTAATAGCAGCCCCAAAGCTATAAATGCTATTACCCTATCTTTGGCTCATCATAAATATTCTTAGTTTGTTTCAGAAAAAAAGGTTGTTGTTTTTGAAAGACTGATAACTCTATTTAAAATACACCCTCTAGTAAGCTGCCCTACTTCATGAACTTGCCCCAATACACTACTAGCATCTTCTGATATTTTTGTTTCTCTGGTATCATCACGTGATTTCAAATGATAAAATATCTCAGAATATTCTGAGAAGCTTTCAAATGTTAAAGGTGAAGTATATAACTTCCCATCTTTCATCAAATATGAAAGATTAATGCGCAGATTTTTAACTTCAAGCTCTCTTTTTATAGGCCTAAATTTCCTTTCATAAATATAAAAAATGCTTTTTGGGAAACAATTGAACCAGTTAAAGATGAATTGTATAATTCTTTTCTTCTTTCTTCTTTCTCACAAATATTTTTTAGATCATTAATGTTGTTAATATAAAGTACATTTTCTTTTTCCTTTAAAATTTTTGATATTACACCAAAGTGACCATCAACAATGCTTTTTCCATGGCATTCAACAAAACGGTTATATTTTATGGAACCCTTAATATATTTAGGTGCCTCTTTAAATAAGTAATATAAAAATTCATATGATCTAAAATGATTTCCATTATCTGTCCATACTTTTATATTTTTTATTTTTTTAAATCTATCTAATTTAAGAAGACTTATTAGACATTCACCTGAAAATAAAGAATCATGTGATAATATTTGAGACAAAAAATCATGATATTCATATTTAATTTTATTGTTTTCTTTAAAAACTAATGCAAACCCTAATAATGAGATTGGTTTTTTTGAATAAAAACAATTATTGGTCTCAATTGGACCACCTCCAACCTTTAAGTTTTCTTTATAATCTATAACTACAACACAAGACTCATCATCTAGTTCATTAATATCTTTTTTATATTCACAATTTTGATGAACATAAAAGTCTTGGTGCTGATTAATAGTCTTTAAGTCATTGTCTATAGATTCTGGTAATGATAAGTTTTTACTTTCACATTCTTCCTTCTTTTTTTCTAGTGAATTTTTTAAATTACAAATATTGCACATATCGGTTTGTTTTTTACTTTTTATTATATTTTTAGGGATTAATTTATAGTAAGTGGAAATTGAAACTGAAATTTCATTTTTTATTTTCATATTTTCATATATTTCTTTTTTTGTTTTAAGTAGAGAGTATTTAATTTCAGTTGAGTAATTACTCATCTCTTTTTCTATATCTTTATAAATTTTTTCAGGCACTTTTTTTGTAAACTGGCTTGTTTCAAAAGAATTTTCCAGCAATTTTTAATTATTTTTTTAGTTATTTCTTTTTTTAATGAATAGTTATTATTTTTTTGGCTTTTTTTGTTTAAGCTTACATTTTTATTTTTATTTATTTTTCTTGAGTATTCAAACTCACTTTTGGTTATATTAAACCCCATATCATTAAGCTCTTTTAAAGAGTAACTGGAAGTAACCAGAGATCGCAAGGCTGGGAGATGTTTTTGGGGGAGAAGATTTCATGAGATCCTTTAAGTTTTCAATGAACTCATTGCCTTTTTGATTTTGAATAGTTGGCAGGAACTGAGCTTTCCCAAATTCAGTTTGAGTAAGGAAGTGCTTGATGAAATTATCAAGATCATCACCAGCAATAAAGAGGAATGCCTTTTTTAACATTGCAATTCTCTCTCTTTTTGTTGAAGCTCCCAAGGAAAAAAAGGGTAGCATGGAAGAAGTAAATTTAACTGAGGACATGGTAGTATTTTGAATCTGTAATTAGGTCAGATCTTTGATGTGTGCCTTAATGATGGAGTAGTTATGATCAGAATGTGGTCTTTGAATTGGGTTATTTGGATTAGAAGCTTTGTGGTACTTTAGCTCTTATATACCAAGCTAAATGACACCATTCTGAAAGAAATGGTGTGATAGCTTTTATTATAGTTTGAACTTGAATTTATGTTTGCAGAAATTAATTAAATACCCAGTTTTCATGCACAAGTGATATTTGTGAAGCAGCTAAGCATTATTATTACATCATATCCTCTTTGTAATCAATGCAAATCAATTAAAATGATGTATTCAGTTAATTGTAACTCTTCCGCATATTTTTAAATGATAAAATATTAAAGAATTCCATTTAAAGAATGCTCAATTTGAGGTTCGAAGCTCACTTGAACCTTAAAATCAATCTAAACAGTGATAAAAACATCCTAACTTCAAACTATCATAAAATCCTAGAGAATTGAGCTTTTTAAATAAAATAAAATGTGAAAATAAAGCTCTCAATCTTATCTTTAATTTCGTTAAATAAAAAACATCTGTTGTGTATTCAAAAAAGAGTATTTATTAGCTTTGAAGTGATCTACTTTATATCATTAGATATAATCATATAATAAAATCTGGATTATGCTCTTTTAAATTACTTTCGCTCTAATATTGAGCATAGTATACATATTAAAATTTTTACACCAATAGAAAGATAAGATTCTTAGCTTCATTTTGATAGTTTACAGTGTTAAAAAATATTAATTTTTCATTGAGTTATTAATGTTTTAAATATAAATTGTGTAATTAGTTACTTTTTCAAAATCGAACTGTGTTATGCTGCGACTTGAGCAGCATGTGCATTAGAAAATGGCCTAATCTCTAAAATAATGACCCATATGGATAGCTCATCAAACCATTCCAACTATACCAGCAAAACTGACGCCTGTCAGTACATTGCGGAGATATCAGAGGAGGAAAGGAAGGCTTTCTACAACCTTTCTTTTAAGGCCAGACGGGTGTTGATCCAAGGGCTTTGAGATGGAGGCTCTGAATCAGCCTTTACAGGATTGGAAGACCCTTTCCAGTTGAATGCTCAGGAGGACGGCAAACAGTCAGGAGGGGCTGACTCAACTGTTTCCAGAAAGTGTCTCATAGAAGAGTCAGTAGAGAAGTGTTTGCCTAAACAGGTTACTTGGGCTTCTGGTCAGGCCACCAAAGGGCAAGAAGTAGTTGTGACTCCAGATTGGGATCAATATGATGCCTTTGGGGGAACCCAAGAGTCTGTGTTTACACAGTTTTGCCTAAGAGAGGAAGGATTTTCAGTAAAAATCTGTTCCAGGGAAAGGACATAATTCCTCTGTTCCTTTACGTAGTGATGCAGAAAATTCCTTGTATGGATTTGAAGAAACATACCCAAAAGACTATCAGTGGGTATTATGCAGTGGAAGACTCAACCTCTTGGCAGGAGATACTACAAGAGTTAACCAATCTTCTGGCCAACCCGGCAACAGTGCAGGCTGTGGATATGCCAATCTTAGGGTTCATCCTTGACTTTGGACTTGATGTTATCAAAAGCTGGGTCTTCCCTCTGGATTCTTTTCCTGAGGTCTACAGCTCCTTGGGAGTGGAAAATTCTGACGCTTGAGACAGCCATATTTGCAGGGCTACAAGAAGGGCCTGGGAGGCGCTTCATTGTGACAATAAGAAGCTGGTTCTTTGTGAAATGGCTTTGTGTGGTGATATGCTTTTGATGCCAGATCTTTGTCTGCCTATGGGGACATTTGATGACATGGCAGCACATTTAGAGAAGTATTGCAATAATATAGGAGGCATCCAAGCTCCTTTGCCTTGTATCTATAGATACATTTCCGACTTCATGCTCAACTGCATGGTTTTTTCTTGCTGTTTTCCGCTAGACGCCGGGCTTTGGCAATTAGACACCCAGCAGGCATCCATTCCTCTTCCCCTTGTCCAATATTTGCAACATCCTATTGGAGTTTGTAGAGTGTGGCTTCAGGTTGCTACCACGTTCTTTGTTAGGGGCTGTACTTTCCCTTTTGTTCCTATTTGTAGTGTGACTCAGACTGGAAGACGTCAACAGTATTCTCAAACCCAGGAAAGGGCAGTGGAGCGTCAAACTCTGGCAAGTCAGGAT
>QTSX02003250.1:0-27955 GCA_014839935.2 Entomophthora muscae
GACCAAGGATTTAACAATCCTGCATTTTTATGTTTAGGGTCTTGAATTTACAGTATGGTGATAAGCAAAAAAACTCATGTGTAAATGAAATCAATTCATCTGTAAACAAAATCAACTCAGATGCAAATGAAATTAACACATCTCAGAACAAAATATAAGTGAACCCAGATCTATTGTAATTTAATATAAATTCATTATTTTTAAATTTCATTTGCATCTGATTTTATTTTGGTTACAGATGAATTAATTTTATTAAAGATGAGTTATTTTGCTTATCATCATAGCTTTGAAAACTACAAAAGCCTTCTATTGATTAACAGCAGATTTGGGTTCTTTTTGTTTTGTTGCATCTGAGTTTATTTCACTTTCAGATGTGATTTTGTTTGCATTGTAATGCTTTTAACAAAGAAGTGTCAAAAGTATAATTGGTTGTACTAGTTATAACCAATTAAAGATAAGACGGGGATAAGAGGAAAGATTTATGAAAAACACATTTATTAAAGTAATCTTGATTGAACTTACCTAGTTACTCACATGCAAGCTTGATAATTGAGGTGAAGTTCCTTGCATTTGCTAGCTGCAAGGTTTAGGTCACAATATAAACTCACATTGGATAGGGAACTAAATTCATCATTTCTGTGAATTACTCATGCTTTGGCTCAGCCCTGGCTAGCTTTCGGCTATGCGCCGCTACAGCTAAAACGGTTTTGCTGCATACTTCAATATAATAAAAGTAGGTGGTTGCCCCGTCCAAGGACAGAATTAAAGTTGAATTTAATAAATCAATTAAATTTATTTTATTGTCTTTTTAGGCTTGTATTACCTATTGCATGTTTAATTAAAATTTTATTTGATTGCTTTATTAAAAAGTAATTTCAATTATATTTATTTAAATTTAAAATTAAAATTGTATATTCCAAGTATAAATAAAACTAAACCTAAATAAGTATAGTATCACTTTTAACTTTAGTAAGGCTAAACTAATTATTTTAAAATTTAGTATTTTATTTTTAAATCCATTCACAATGTAGAGCTGATCTGCAGCTTTAAAATAAGCTATTGGACATCAAAATGGCTTAGCATTCAATGAGATACATTGATTTTAGTTTTTTAGTGTGCATTAAAAGTAAATTTAGATAATTTCAAATCGAGTCCGAGCCTTTGATTATGATGTGAACCTGATTCCAGCCCTTAACTATATATCTCAGCATCTAGAGCAGTTAGAGCTATCATGTTTGGTACTATTGTGATCGGAATCGTCTGAAAAATTGATCTACATCCTCTAAATTTCATGAAAATCATTATATTGAATCATAATTTTATCATAGCCAGGTTACTCCACCCATGTTCTTTTGGGATGAAGCTGTGTCAAGCAAGGTCTACTCTGAACAATATGCAGCCATTTGGATCAGGTGATGCATCTAATTGGAATATTATATTATTTCACTTGAATGTTAAGAATTTCGAAATGTCCAAGCCAACCATCTCCTTCTTTAAACTAATATTTATATTTATAATTTAAACTGTATTGCTTTAAATTGACCAAGCTCTCTTTTCGTCATCAATTCAATCCTCAGCACAGAGCATAACCATCCAATCATGTAAAAGGATCTCAAACAATTGCTGCTTCTTTTCTAATTTTAATCCACCCATTCTAGAGTCGGGTAATCTAGAAAGATAAGCCACTTTGATGTGGTTGAATGGTGTTAGCCACTAATTTAAAATTCAAGTAATTAAATACAACTTTATTAAAGTTCGAGTGGCTTATATTTCAGTTCAACATGATTTAGACCACACTCCACTGAATTCATTCTGTGTACTTTCAGAGATGCATGTAAGGGATTGAATGTAAGGATGAGCCAAATTGAGCTTTTGGCTTAACGATCAACTTTTAAAATGAAATTTAAGTAATAATCAATTCAGTCAAATCCCTTATGGCTTGAGCCCACTCGAGGTGACATTACAGACAGACAGACAGACTCACTTTTATATACATTAATAAATCTTTGAAACCAGCGACCCAGAGCCAGAAACTGGCCGTGGCTGCCCAGGGTTTGGCCAAAGCAGCCCTACTGTGAATGGAACACGATCTGGATTTCTTCTATGTATTGTAAGGTTTAATCATTAACCCCAGTAACTTCATTGCAGCATCTGAGTTGTTTTCGCTGAAAGATGAGTTTTTTCACTTAGCGCCATAGCTTTGAAAACCACTATATCGAGTTTAGGATTGCTTCGGCCAAGCCCCATCAGTCATGGTCAGTTTCTGGTTCAAGGCACACTCCTTAAAATATATATATAATAATGGTTAAATATTAAATGATTCCGTTTTGACTGTAGCGTCCTAGAGCCAAAAGCTAGCCTGGGCTAAGCCGAAGCATCCCTATTCGAGTTCGATTCCACATTTTTAAAGGGCCTAGAAATTTCAATAACGGTCGTCCTTTTTAAATCAAATTACAAAGCTAGAGTGTTTCTTGATACTTCATCTAAATTTAATAGTATTTCCAAGGTTATTTCAATTCAATTTATTAAAGACCAGTATATTTTCTTGTTGGGTGATGAGAAAATTTCTTTTATCGACTTAATTTTACATCTTTTAATAATGATCTGTTTTATTTAGACTATGGAAAGCATGCCCAATTTCATCATTGAAGAAATTTTCTCATACCTTGATGCAAATGATCAGGCAGAATTCTTCACTTTAAACAAAGATTTTTCTCAAACTATCCTTCCTTATATGAAAAAGAATCTCAGGCTTTCATACCTGATGCCAAAAAGTTTTAACAAAGATGTGCTCCCAAAGATTGGAAGTCATGTCTGTAAGTTAGAAATTGCAAATTTGGACTTGGAAATTCTTAAATATATCCCAAACATCAAAAAGATATCTGTTCTAGAAGACTATCACGAATCTCTTGATGAAGATATTCTGCTTATCTTACAAAATTATCCCAATCTTCTGGAGATAGACTTGAGCAAGCTGTGCATTAGCTCTGAAATTATTCCTCATATTTTGGACAAGAAAAAGTTGGTTGTTCTTAACCTTCCCGATATCTTTGAAGATTATAATCATTCTCTTTCGTTCATACAAGACCTTATAACTCCTTTGCTGCGGTCTCTTACTTTAGCCATACCCAGGTTCAACTCTAAAATTTTGGCTGTTATAGCTAAAAACCTTCCAAATCTTAATTCCCTGATTATTGAGGCTCATAAAATATCTGGAGACCGCGAGGAGCTGCTCAATTCTAAACTTCAACGCCTAAAAACATTTGAGGTTCACTCATATTCAGACACTGCTAGCCCTGTCACCTTCCGTCCAGAGAACTTACCAAGTCTGACTTCATTTTCTAGTTCATTGATTCTTAATTTGAAGGTTTCACCTGGCTGCACGCTTCCTCCAATCAAGAACTTTATGTTTTATCGCCTGAATAGACATATGATCAGTTCTATCCAGGAGAACTATCCTGGCTTTTCCTCTATTGTTCTTGTTTGCCATAGTCTATCACCACAACTTGTTTGCAAGGTCTTAAAAAATGCCACAACTCTTGAAAAGATTCATCTTCATCATGTATCAGACAAAGTCACTTTCAATGACCTCCCCATCAAAGATTACAAAGTTCATACTTTCTCTTTGACTTACTGGATTCCTGTTCAGTCCGACTTTTTCTCTTGGATGGCTTCCTCTTTTCCTCTTCTTCATCACCTGTCTATAGAAGTTGAATTCCGTCGTACTGCTATCTTTGATGCTATTCCGTTTGACTCACAAGCCTCATTTGCCTGTCTTGCTGTGTTTCAAGCTGGTGGTTGTATTCCCGCTATTTGGCTTCATCAGATTGTCCAAAGCTCACCAAAACTTGATATTTTAGAGTTCGATTCCCAACTTTCCAGTTTGCATTCAAGACGCTTTTCCTCAAAGTATCCATGCCTGAGCGTCTTGGCTTGCAGTGCATTTGATAGGGAGCAGTATCGTGAAATTGATTTTGATTCTGAAACAAATTCTGAGTCCTATTCTGATCAAGAGTCAATCTCAGGATTTGCTACCGATCCAGAATCAGAATTCAACTCCAATTCAGAATTAGTTTCAGAATTTGACTCCGATTCAGAATAAATTCATGTTGTCAGACTTTGAATTAATTATATTTGAGCCTTAACCTTACTGGTAGAGATTGCTTGCTTGTAACTTTGAAAATGAGATTATAAACTCAGTTGATTTACTCCCACTTTGTTAACAAAAATCTCAAACAAGCCAGGTCCTTGTGTTGCAATTGAGTTAGTCATAGTCTTGTTGTGAAGCAATCCTGGTAATTGCTTGGGGAGTTCAAAGCTACATGATGCCTTACAACTTGATTAGCCTTGCTAATGGAATAAAATCTACATGTCCTATGCTACAGGGCACTACAGTCAATGCAGTAGAAAAGAATATGTAAATTGTTACTTTTATTTAAGCCAGAATACAATCTGCCAAAGGCTATGATCTTTCCAGAAATAACTAAGAACCTGTTGTTTGACTGCAAGGTGTCTGTATCTTTTTATACTCTGACATCATCTACCCTCATATTTCAGACAGTCTGGGTGGCTACCTACACGAGTGAACCAGTTCTTGCTGGTTCTGCTCAATCTGATTGGCTGTTGTCGTGAATGCCCATATTCACTCTGTATTGATTTTGCCTTTGGTGAGTTCTTTTGAGGACAAATCTCTTGCTCTAACCTCTGCCCCTCAAAATGAGTTGATTTCCAAAGATAGAAATTCAGCTGTTTGTCTTTCTTGCTCTGCATAACTCACTTGCCCCACACATACCTGTGGCAAGTGATCCCACTGTCCCTGTATTGTTTTGTGATAGCAACAAACAATATATATTCTATTTCACTTTCACCAATAAAAGTTAAGTTCTATTCACACTTTTTTCTTTGTGTCTACCAGTAATTTGGTGCCTCTCTCTAGCCACAACTAGCAGATATTTAATATTTGGGCCACAAGGTAATCACTTTGCCATCCCTGCCAACTAACCTGAGGCTTAGTACAAATCCAATCCTAAGGTTAGGATTTATGTTGTGTGTCTGTGATGCCTCAAAACACAACAAAAATGGTGCTCACTACAGGGGCTGCAAGCCCCTTGGCTACCCCTTTTGCCACTAAGTTTTCAGGCCTATCTCCTCTACTGCTACAAGAGTTGTCTTCACATGAAATTACTAGTCCTCCTATTGAAGAGGACATTTTGAACCCACCTATTGTCCCCACTGTCTTGAACCCAGAAAACAAGCCCCTCCTAGTAGTTTACCATATGGGTACACCTGACTTGGAACAAGTCATGGCAGTAGCCTTTGGGATAGTCCGGTATGGAGCCATTTCCAGCCTTCAAATACAGTTCAATTGAGCAGAATATTACAAGTTAATTATTGCCCTGAAGTTCCTGCAACATCTCCTTTCAGCAGCTGGTTCTGCTGACCATCTGCTCTTGTCCTTTGTCCAAACTGCTTTGGCCCATCACCAGATAGTGCTGGGGCTCCACATTCAGGAAATTTTGTCTCTTCAAGCCTCTGTAACAAATCACCAGGACCAGTTTGCCGCTTATAAAAAATGGGTTCACTCTCTGTTCTCTCTTGTGTCCAATAAACAACATGATTTGCTTGCTTCCTAATTGTGCCTGGTTACCTCCATTGAACGGGTACATTTGTCCATCTCTGAATATGTCAGGGGGCATCTTCAGGAATCTCATGAGTTGCAGCAACCCTGGCAAACCCAAGTGGACTACACCCTGAACGCCTATCTCTCTGATTTCAAACAACTTGTGGAACAACTCAATGTGTTAAGCACCTACTCCTTTGAGAAGTTACAGAAAGTGGCAGCACATGCTGATTGTGGTGTCCTTGCGCTACAGAAGGAATTTTCTCATAAAAGAGCTACCTCTGCTGCTTTCATTGCAAAACTCCAAGCCCAAGTGGGTAAGCTCTCTGTGCCTAAGGTGGATGTCCCTCCTTCTCCTCCATCTGATAATATGTTGGATAGAGAACAGAAATTATGGGATTCCATCAGAGAATTATGTGTGTCTACTTATAGCCAAGTAAGCCCAGCAGAAACTCCTCAGCCCGACCCACAGGTGGCTGTCTTGACTGCTCAAGTTGCTGCCTTTCATCAAGAAGTTACTTCTCTCTGTGCTGCAGTGACTGACACCACTAGTTCTTCTGGGTCTGCTGACAACAACAGCTGCTGCCCTGGGCTGCCTGAGAATCCTCAAATCCATTGCACTAGGGAGTTGATTGCCTTAGCTAATGAAGTCAGTAACCTTAAAAAGGATCACACCAGCTTGGACAAGGACATTCAATTAATGATTAAGCTGAGTGACTCAGTGAATGAAAGGTTCTCCCCTTATATCTCATTGGGACCTTCTTTGACCTTCTATTTGGCTGAACTCTCTACTGTGGTGACCACTCATGATTGTCAACTGGACGCTTTGGAGCAGCATGTTGATCAGGCTAATTGTAAGAGAGTGGGGCTAAACTAACTAAGTTTGGCTCCCATCATGGGAGATGCATCCACCAGGACACCATCCAGTGAAAAACTGGTATGGCTGCTCAAAGTGACATCCAAAGAGAGGACATGGGAGATAGTCAGGTAAATTAGAAGTTTCAGGGCCCAGAAAGCCCTGGACAACCAGCTGGCCTTCTTAGAGGTTAAACTACCCACAGCCTGGAAACCTTAACCAATTGTCTCCCAGAGCAAGAAAAACCCCTTTCAATTAACAAATGGCCCAGGATTTGAGAGACATACAAGCCTCAAATCCCTGGCTTTGATTCCATTAATAATTTTGGCCCTCTTAATTATCAGGAAACAATACATCAGGGACACAATTGTTTGATCACGCAATCAGGCGCTCAAATGCTTGCAGGTTCTATAAATAGCAGTGACACCTTGGCTTGCTGCAGCACAAACAAGGTTCATGTTAAGACCAAGCAATGAGCATCCACCTCCAGGCCCAAGTCTGCAAATTCCAGTCAAAATTGTAAGTTTAACTGAATTTGATGCCATCAGATCTCTGGTGGCACAAAAGGCCACAAAATTACCAGTAAGTATAAGTAGTGAAGAGGAGAAGCCAACTCACTGGTGACATATTAAATAAAACAAGTTTATGCCCAGAAATCATTATCTTCTTGCAGGAATTATCTATTTTTGCTCAAATTTAATTATTTTGTTTGCATCTATTTGTGAATCCTCTACTCAATATAAACTTTCCTATCTGTACCCTCCTGGCTATACTCCTGCTACCTCAGTCAATCCACCCCACGCTCTTGACTTTGAGTATTTCCATCCCCATCATCTGGATCTCTCTCCTGGTTGTGCTAAAGAGATTATCCCGCCTGCTATGAAGGAGATTCCTATTACTCCCCCCCTGCCCAACACTCCTCCTGCTCAGGATTTCAGTAAGTTGGGGTTTGTCTATATCACAGTATTGGGGCTGGCCAACCAGGTTGTTCCCCATACTGGTAGTTGGTGTCCCCTAGCTACTGCAGTCAACTACCTGGTCAGAATCACGCTATTGTCAAGGGTCTGGATGTACAAGTATTCCAGCTATTGCCATCACACCTAACATCCAGTCATTGCCCAATTTGGTGCCTTTCCAATATACCGTTTGACATACCAGAAATGGCAACAAACCAATATCACATGACTGTCCAGGTATCCAACAACTCAAACCCATCCAGCACATGACCAGCCCCTGGGTTTGGTCCAACTAATATCCCCGCCACAGCTAAATCTATATAAGTCTAAAGTATCATCCAATAAAATATACTTCTTCTCCTCCTACTTTTATATTCAAAGCTTCCCCAAAAGGCGCTCCTTATCACTGGTAGCACTACGGTTTTTGACCACGCCAATGAAAGAGAAAATGACTGAACAGAACCCGCCCACCTTTGCCCACGTACTCAACCAGGCCACATCCCAGGAGACCTGGAAAACGTACTTCTGCGCCCACAACATTGACAAAGATATTCCTAGTGGATGCACCGTATTCAAAGGTCTGGTCATGCCCAAAGCATGCACCAAGATAATTCAATACAGTTGCTCTCTTCAACCACAAACAAACGCACAACCACCTATCACAGGTGAAGTTGCCAACACCAAATACATTGGTATTGACAAGTTCTTTGGTAAAAACAAAGAAAACATCATCAACTGGCTAGACCACACAGCTGCTAAACTCCGCGCCAGCCGCATCCCTCATGAGAAATGGGTCCAGGAAGCCAGCAAGCGCCTATACAAGGCCGCAGCTAACTGGTTTGCCACCTGGGTTGGCTCACAAACCAACGACCAGCTTGACAACTGGGAAGAGTTCAAAGCCAACATCACCCACAATTTCCGCGTCACCAAATCTCTTCAAGATATTGCAATACAGCTCAGTGACCTTCCTCAAAAGACCACTATTGCAGCCTACGCCAACAAATTTGAAGAAATACATTGCAAAATCCAAAACCCAGCACAAGCTGACAACGTACACACCAGAGCATCATTCATCAACAGAATGAAACCCTCTGTTGCTGCCCTCATCTGCCCAGAAGCAAATACCTCCATGCCCGCGCTCATTGCTGAAGCCAAGCACGCTGAAAAACGCGCCAACATGGAATATGCTGCACGCAACGGCAACCGCTCCTCAAACGGCAATGGCAGAGAAAACGCCAATGGCAATAAACGCCAAAATACCAACCATAACAACGGCAACTCCAATTGTAACAACGGCAATTGTAGCCAAAGCGCAAACTGCTCCCGTCCCAAGAAAGAGGACACCGCCAAAGTTAACAACGCTGAAGTAGCAACCCGCTACAAATCTGACCCCACATTCTCTGACCTTGAAGGTCTCAAAACAGAGGAACAGGGAAAAGAGGAGGGGGAACAGGCTTAAGTGCCCCTGTCTCCCCCCAACATGACAAGAAGAAGTACCAAGGCACAAACTTTGCTGCTTGCATCCCCCGTGTCCCGCAATCCTCCATTTTTATGAACGTAAAAATTAAAGATCGCTCACAACTTCTTGTCTATCCATGCACTTACAAATCACATACACATAAAATTTTATTTGACTCTGGTGCACAACACACTATGGTTAGCAAACCTTTTGTAACCAAGTACAAAATACCAGTTGTCAAATCCAACTTCAAATACGCCAGAATGGCAGACAAATCAAAAGTTCTACTCAAAGGCAAAACAACTCCCTTCAGAATTGACCTCCAAGGCATACAAACGTCCATCAAAGGACTTGTCATGAACAACATAAACTACAACATTGTAGCAGGCATGGACTGGTTCACCCGAGTGAATCCCAGCGTATGTTGGAAAACAAAAACCATGACAATAAAACGCAATGGAGTCAATTTCAACATTCTCAAAGAACCCAACAACCTGATTCTAAGAGATACAGTATTTGTCCAAGTCATAAATCAAGATGACTCTGAACATCTAACCAAAGACAGTACCCTCCACATAATGAGGTACTCCAAATTTAATAATATACAAACACAAAAAATCCAATGCCCAGAACTTGCGGCACTCCTAAATGAATACGCTCATGTATTCAAGGAAGAACTCACAGAGTTACCCCCCCAAACAAGAGGTCAAACATGGCATTGACTTATGCAAAGCCATGCCCAAACCTGCACCCCTCTACAGACTCTCCCCCATGGAGACCCAAACACTTAAAGCCCACATCAAGGACAACCTAGCCAAAGGATTCATTTGCCCGTCTGAATCCCTGTGGGGGCAGCAGTTTTCTTTGTAAAGAAAAAAGAAGGATCTCTTTGCTTAGTTACTGACTACAGAGCACTAAACGCAAGTACAGTAAAGAATAAATACCCACTTCCCCTCATTGAAGACCTATTTGCAAGGCTCTCTGGAGCAAAAATTTTCTCAAAAATTGACCTCACATCTGGTTACAACCAAGTTGAAGTCAAAGAGAAAGACATACCAAAGACCGCGTTCTGCACACAATTTGGGTCGTTTGAATGTAAAGTAATGAACTTTGGGATGACCAACGCTCCCGCAACGTTTGTCACCATGATGAACCAAGCGCTAAACGGCCTCTCAAACACATTATGTTACCTTGACAACATCATCATATTTTCAAAAACAAAAGAGGAACACCTCACGCATGTCCGCAAGACACTCAATTGACTTGCAAAGCACAAACTATACACTAAGCCTAGTAAGTGCCAATTTATGGAAAAGGAACTCTTGTTCTTGGGCCACATTGTCTCTGACAGTGGCATCAAAGCAGACCCAGATAAAATAAAAGCCATAAATAACATGCAACACCCCACCTCTGTGAAACAAGTTAGATGCTTTCTTGGTATGGTAGCTTACCTAAGGAAATACATCAAAGACTGCAGAAAGCTCACCGCACCAATCAATGACCTAACCAAAGGTAATGCCAAAAAGAAATTCATCTGGACTCCAGAATGTGACAAGAATTTCCAGCTATTAAAACAAGCTTTGATTGAAGCACCAATCTTGCAATACCCTAATAACAACAGGTGCTACAAGCTTGAGTCAGACGCTAGTGACACCGCCATTGGCGCAGTCCTACGCATCTGCCAGCCAGGGCAGCAAGACTTCCTGCCAGTATGTTACAAAAGCAGAAAACTAACAAACACTGAGCAGAGATACCCAATACATGATAAAGAATTGCTAGCAATATACCACACATGCAAGAAATGGAGATGTTACCTCAAAGGACACTTAAACGTCCGAGTGCTAACTGACCACAAATCCTTAATCTATTTCAAAACTCAGAACGCACTTGCGCGGCGCCAAGCCAAATGGATGTCCTTGCTGGAACAGCTTAACCTGGACATCCAATACAAAAAGGGGGCAGAGCTGGTCACAGCTGATGCTCTCTCTAGGCTATGCCAGCCAAGAGAGGATCACCCTGACCACCTGGACCCTGACTGGCCCAACCTATACAACACTGAGTACAAGACAAAAGGAAAGGACCCCTCCACACATCAACTAACCCACAATACACTAGTAAGGAATGAAAAACATTTCCACATATCAAATGGCACAGTATACCAAATCATCAAAGATAAACACATTCCATACATCCCACTTGCACAAAGAGTTGACACTATACTAAGACACCATTGCCTGCTAGGACACACAAAGGCTAACAACCTATATCTCACACTGAAAGAGATAGTATGGTGGCCCAACCTGAAGCAAGACATAATTGATGTTCTAAAAAAGTGTACAGTATGTGAAAAATACGCCAGCACCAAGGCACCACAGCCAACAGTTAACCCAGTACCTGACCCTGAACCATTTAAGGTTTGGGGACTGGACGTAGTGGGACCCTTCCCAGAAACCAAAACAAATCAACATTTTCTAATTGTAGCCATCAACTTTGCCACACGTTGGCCCATCTGCTGGGCAACAAAAGATCACAAGGCGGAAACAATAAATCAATTCATCAATAAAGCAATCATAGCAGACTACGGCACTCCAGACTACATCATAACAGATGGAGCAAAGGAGCTAACAGGCCACGTAGTAAACAACAATCTAAAAACAAAAAAAACATCAAACACTCCACAACCTCGCCCTACAGGCCACAGGCCAACAGCAGAGTTGAACGCCTTAACGGCAGCCTTATCAGAACCCTGGAGAAAATAATGGATGGCAAAGCCAAAGACACATGGCCGCTATACGTGAAACATGCATTACTAGTATCCCGGGTTTGTACCAATCAAGGGACAGGCTACTCACCGTTTGAACTAACATACAGGTACAAGCCAGAAATAGTCACCCACAATAACCAGCCATATGTAAAGATCCCCCGGGGAAACCTCCCACAGTAGAACAGAAACCAGCTCTACAACACATACGCCTCAAAGCCAAACTGGCTGAAATAAAGAGACTCAAAACTCAAAAGGTAACCTCAACAGAGGACCCACTCCCCATCAACTCCCCTGTCTGGGTCCTAGCCGGGAACAGAAAGAAACTAGACTCAGTACACAGGGGACCAGGAAGAATCATCAGATACCGACCAGACAGGAACACTTACCTGGTTAAGTTCCAGGGTGCCAAAGAACCCATTACCAAAAAGTACCACAGATCTTGCCTCCGCCCTAGCAAAGGAGAACACTCGACCCAGTTGGTGCCCACTAGTAAACAACTCCAGGAACATCAGGCAGCAGCTGTCAAGACAAAGCCCCCTCCTGATGTACCCAAGTAACCCCTTAAGGGAGGGGTGTGTTGAGGGTCTGGATGTACAAGTATTCCAGCTATTGCCATCACACCTAACATCCAGTCATTGCCCAATTTGGTGCCTTTCCAATATACTGTTTGACATACCAGAAATGGCAACAAACCAATATCACATGACTGTCCAGGTATCCAACAACTCAAACCCATCCAGCACATGACCAGCCCCTGGGTTTGGTCCAACTAATATCCCCGCCACAGCTAAATCTATATAAGTCTAAAGTATCATCCAATAAAATATACTTCTTCTCCTCCTACTTTTATATTCAAAGCTTCCCCAAAAGGCGCTCCTTATCACTATTGTGTACATGGCCTTCCAGGCCCAGCCTGCCTCCCCTGTGGGAGTTCAGCTGGACTCTATTATGGGCCGTGACAAGGAGTCCAAACTCATCAAGATGATCCCACCAAGCACCCGGTAAGTACTTATGGGAGAGTGCTCTTGGGCATCCAAACCTTCTCCTTGAACTGCAGGGTCCAGGTCCACCAGGAGGGGAGGAATTGGGGGATCCAAGCTTTGGGAAGCCAGGAGAGCTGGCTCAAGGGGAGATAGATCAAAGTCATTTGAGGTGAGGCTCCTCACAAAGTTCTTGATAGTAGTAAGAATATCCTGGAGTGCCTAGGGATGTCCTCAAACAATTGAATAAATTGGGTAGGGTTATTCCCAAAACAATGGAACAAATGTGAAATTTGATTACAAAGATTTAGAGTGGTGATCCAAATCATTACCAAGACTGGTGCTAAAGTGAACACCAAAAACTTCACAAGGGGAACCAGCATTTTCTATAGGGTCAGGAGAGTTTGGAAATTTATTAAGAATGAAAAACAAAAAAATTGGGAACCAACTTAAATAAAAAACCTCTATGAAAGCTTGGAGCCAACAGGAACGTCAACAACAAGCTATGCACTTCAAGAGTGAGCAGGAGATGCTTTTTTAAGTGTATATGAGTACTGAACAGACGGCAAAGCAAGAAGGGAGCAAAAAAAACTTCAAATTTATAAATATATGAATTCTACTACTAAACTTAAAGTTTGAACTAGATTTTCAAAAGCAATAGAGGTAAGTGTATATGTTAATACTAACTTCAACTCTAGGAGCTCTGAAAGAGACGCCAGGGACCAGGGAGGGACTGGGAAGATAAGGAATAATGAAACCTTTACTAAAAAAGCCAAAGAACAAAGGGGATACAAAGAAAAGCCCCAAATTCTAAATATCCAAACATAGGAAAGTAAAACTTTATTTGATAAAATGAGCAAGCAGGGGACTGGAAGTCCCCTGTCTTGCTATAAGTAATGAGTTTGAAATTCAAGGCCACCTGACCCAAAGGTCAAATTTGATTGGTTCAAAGAGAAATTTTGCAAGGAGAATCCAATGAGTTGGAACGGTTTCTAATAATTTCCAGCTTTGACTCTGATTGGCTGGTATCAATGGAGTGTTTCAGGGCAGCATCTAATCCAGTTGGATTGGAATTTGTTGATTTAAAGAAGCGCAACCTGATTGATTACACTTAGCTTGTTTTAAATGTGGGCAGGCCCAAGCAAAAAAATAGTCCAACTTAATCAGAGATTCCTCCTAGGTGGGAACAACAATCTGATCATTAGTGGTTATCAACTGAGAAGGATACACCAGGACAAAACTCTTGTTAATTGTGTGGGCTAAATCCTCAAGGGAGTTAAGAGACTTGGCTTGATTCCGAGCAGATTTCTTGGTGCACTGAGGGAAGATAGTCCTATCCAGGGCTAAAGGGGGGAGTGACTTTACACTAATGACATGAGCTCATGCAACAATGCTACATTGGCTACCTTTTGAAGAGAGTGTCTGCCAACTGTGGATGCAGCAACCCCCCACTGAATCTGAAGCTGAATTCTCTACGCGCATTAATGTGTTAGATAGAAATAATGGTAGACCTACCCCAAAATTCACTTCAAACCTACATTTATCACAAGTTTTGACCCTAAAATGTCCACCATTTCGGCCTTCTTGACCATCTACAAGACAGCCATGCAAAAGGCCTCTGATGAGGTTAAGAAGGAGTACGTTTTGACCTGTTTACACCCTACCTGCCAAGAAGCGGTTGTGCCTGAACTGCCCACTGTTGATACTTGAGAAGCAATGAAACAGCTTATAATTAGTGAGTTTGGGGGTAACCTCAGTCTAGAGGTTAAAAAAGACACCTTCATGCATATTGTGTTTAAAAAAAAGAGGCCTTGGCTGAGTTTGCAGATAGATTCTATATGGAAAGGCAAAAGTTGATAGCAAGCAGATAGCTAACAGCACATGAAGCCTAAAAGGCTTAAACCCAAGCCCTCAAAAGTAATTAACTTCTGTGCCTCCACTTAAAAGCTCACAAGACCATGCCTTCATCTATGAAGAATAGAAAGATGTTACTACAGGATATGTGTGAGAGAGGGGGGCTAAACTAACTAAGTTTGGCTCCCACCCCGGTGAGACAAACCACCAGTATGCCACCCAGTGAAGTACTGGGACAGCTGTTATAAGAGGGGACCAAAGGGAAGACATCAGTGACAGTTGAGGAAAGTAGGCATTCAATCCCATAAAAACAAGGCAAGTGAGCAACCACATTGCCCGAGAGGGGACGGGAGTTGGAAACTCTGGTGCCTGCATGGGGACAGACTTGCCACTCTCAGTTCTAGACAGAGGGGGAGTAAGCACTTCTGCCACAACAGGAGAGTGCAAGGCAGGATCAGCCAAGTACAGGTCCAGGTCATTGCAGGTTAGAATCTTGATTAGAGTCTCTCCTGAGACAAGAAGGCTGCCTGGGAGGTGCAGGAGACTGGAGGGGTTGTCACCCACAAGGCGTGCAGAAGAGAGAAGTTGATCCCAAAGGTCTGGGGAGGTTGACCAAAGAAGCAACAGAAACAGAGCCAAGGAAAAAACTAAAAACTTGAGAGCAGGGAGTATTATTTTTGAAAGCTCCAGCAAATTTGGAGTCTGGAAGAGGTATTTACTGGGCTTCTTGTAGTAAAAATTTGGTAAATAGGGGCATCAAAGAAAGACACAAGCAGGAGCAAGACAGAGGATTTAGGAAGGCTTGTAGGTGGTTACAGGTGGCTTTGCTGTTGAGTTCAATCAAAGCAGGTTCAAAAACAGGCAAAAGCAAAGAAAATAGAATATAAAAGTAAGAATTTATATAAACTAATAGCTTAAATCTTGGTTTCAAACCAAGTTTTTGAAAGCAAAAGCAACTTAAATCAACACTATATGCTGGAGCTCCCTTCTTAAGTATCAAAAAGGCCACCAAGTTCAAACAGAGCTGCTCAAAGGTAAAATATATTAAGAGAACAACTAACACTTTTTAAAATCTAAAGGCAAACTCAAAGGAGGAGTTCAAAGCTTCAAATTAATAAAACAGGTGCAACTAAACTCCAAGTTTTTTAATGATACTAGAGAATCAACAAGCAGGGGACTGGAAGTCCCCTTGCTAAGTTAAGAGGGGGGAGGTTAAAAATTGATGGTTCACATGAAAACTTGGCCTGGATTCAATTGGCTGGGGGAGAAATTTTGCTGAACCTGTCACAAGTGACAAACTCCTGTTGACTGTGCTCATAGGAAAACCTCAACTACTGGAATTGAACCCTAATACCCTGTGGGCTGCCAGCCTGCATATTTTTGGACTCAAACCAGAGCAGGATTTGACTTTGGGGAATCCCCTAAGGCTTGATGAACTAAAATTACCTGCATCAAGACTCCCCACGCCAAAGGTTCCTGTTAATCCAACCAATACAAGGGCAGGCCCAGCCAAAGATCCCAGAATAACTTGGGCCACCACAAAAGGGGAAACAAAGAAACTTTTTGTAGAACGCAGGCCACCCAGAGATGACCAACCCCACAACCTGGCAGGGAAATTTGAGTATTCTCAGTTTGAACCAGCCAATGAATTAACTCCCGTAATGGATGCCACCAAGGACTGGAAAAACCTGGTAGACGGTAGCACCAGGCCCAAATTTTTTTGTAAAGGTTTACCCATGGCAGATGGGCATACTTATACCCAGGACCTCCATGAAGCTGCCCATCACCATTATTGCAATAAAGTAACATGAAACTTTGGTTCAACCAGGTTATCCTATACTTGGTTTTAGTTCTATTTCATTTGCAGTCCAACTCCTGCATTTCTGTAGCTCCCGCTTACCCAACCCAAGAAACCACGGAACAGCTGCCCAAACTCTATTGTCCACCAAGAGCTCCCTTTAGCCCAGTAAATTTCACTGAATACTCACCCAGCCCTGCATATTCAGAATTCACACTAGAGGAAATCTTAATCTACAAACCAGAGGCTAGAACTATAGAGAAAGAGACTGTTTACAGAGAAGGCACCAAAATCACTATACCTCATCTGTGTGACAGAAATCACTGGATAATATAAAGCTGTTTCTAAATGATGGGGAATTAACACCCAAATCCACATAGAATTGATGATTAACCACCAATGCGGCTTCAAGCATTTTTTTGTGAAATTTCCAATTGTAACTCCAGGATTAAGTAGAACAATCAGTCCTAACCAGAGTAAATCAAGATAAATTACCTGGGAAAGCATCAATGCATCTTCAGTGTAAAATTCTGGGCATTGAGAAGTGACAAAATTTTCATTTCCAGAATGGGGGGAGGAGCTACAAAATTGGCTGGCATGAAATTAACATTTTGCAGCGCCAACAACAAAGTTCCAGATGCTGGGCCCCATCTTCCTGAAATGATTCTGTTCAGAATCAGATTGTACGGGATATACTGCAACAACCTGAGCACAGGATGCATTTTTAAAATTTAAAATTAGAACTTGGGATAATTGATTTTTATTGAGTAAATTTAGAAGGACTCAACTCTTAGAGTTGAAACAGGGAAAATTATTCAATATATATCAGAAAAATTGACTAAGCAATACCACCTGAGTCTTGATCTCCTATTACTTTGGTATCTTCAAGTAAGTATCTAGTCCAGGTTGCAAAGAACCCTTGCGTGACCAGTTTCTGACAACCATGCTGATTAATGAGCTTATATTGGGTGACCCTCATATTACGTTGATTTATCAACATCAGTTTACAAGGGGAAGTTGGTTTCAGCTGGCATACTGGAGCAGCTGTGACCCATTTTTGATCACCCTTTGGTTTAAATCCGTTAACTTGGTCAATTTTGATACAGGTTTACTGGCCTTCTGTGCCTTCTTACTTGGACAGACAATACCTGGCATTATGGAACCTACCGTGACAATCTGCTATTCTGCAACATGTATAACTACCTGCCTGCATATTTGGTTCCAATGACACCACCTCTTACCCTGCGGCCTGACTGCCCTCAAGAATCTGTTGCAACCAATGAATCCACCTCTACTCAGGTATTTGGAGTGATTTATATCACTCTCACCGGCTTAATTGATTTGATGGTACCGCAAGTGGACCTTGGGTCCTCCTGGGCAAACGGTTATCTTATATTATAAAGTTAGCACCAATCTTGTGGTGGACTCTTCCTGTAGGGCCTGCAGGCTGTCTGCCCGCAAGTTCCCAAGAACCCCCCACAGGCTGGATCCTCAACAGAACCCATCCTGGGAGACTGAAGGGTTCTAATCTAATTTCTGGGCCTCCATTTTATTGGCTGGAGTTAGATATTAACATTTGGGATTTGTTAGACTTTGTTAACATTGGTGTGATACCTTTTAATTGGCTGTTTCAAATTGTTTTTAGGAGCAGTTGACACCAGGCCAAGAGATAGTCCAAATTAACCAGTGTTTCTCTCCATGCAGGAGCAACAAGGGCCAGGGGTCCGCAGGATAAGCTAATACAAATATTTTGTCTACAGTATGCACCAAATCCTCTAGAGAATTAAGCGGCTTGGCTGGCATTTTGGTGCATTTCTTGGTACAACAAAGAAATATAGTGTGATCCAAAGCCAAAGGGGGAAGTGATTTTACAGCATGTATCTTACTTACTCTGGGTCTATTATACAAGAAAAATGAGCAGCCTCCAACTCTAGTTCTATTTCCTGTGGCCCTTGTATCCTCATCATGAACTTGCAGAATCCTCCTAGGCGTCAGGGATGTCATAACTGTGGACAAATAGGCCACCACTCCTGTGTCTGTACCAATTTGCGGGTTGAAGCTGCTGACCCCAAAGAGAAGGCAGGAAAAGAATAGTCAAACTAGAGGCAGAGATGCTCTTAGTTGAAAGTTCCTCCCAGTCTCCTCCAATTCCCCCGTCCATAGCAGATTCTGAGCCCACCAACACTGAAGGTCCTCCAATTCTACTATTATTCCATGAAATCTCCAATAATTATGATATGAATGATTCAGATACTGAAGATTTTGACGCCTATGGATATTTGGTTCTAACAATACCCAAAACCATTGCTGTTCTCTACAAACTACACTCTAGGAAAACTAAAAACACCACCAAACCTCTGACCAAGACCAAGGAAGTCATCTCTCTCCCTTACCTCACACAAGCTAAGAGGTCTCCTGTACTTGTAGAATCCTATGAAGAAGCGGCTGAAGTAGCTGATGCTGTTTTCAAGAATGTTTTAGTATTGATTCCACTTCAGACTGTCTACAAAGAGTTTACAGGCTTGAGGTGCATGATTGAGAAGTGGGACAAGGAGTTAGCTAAAACCCAAGATATCCTGGCTGTCCTCCCATCCTTTGGTTGTACTACTACTTGTGTAGAGATATCCATCCAAAAGGTGAAGACTAAGGCTGTCTTTGATACAGGATCTCCTGTTAATGTTGTCTCCTCAAAGATTGTCAAGAAGCTTAAACTTGCCCCTGACCTCAATTACCACCAGTCTTATGGTACAGCTGGGTTGTCCATGACTTGTGCTATAGGGGCATACTCAGCTCTTTCTATACACATTGGGCAACTACTCCTAGCTGTGCCTGTGGTGCTTCTAGAAAGCAAGAGTTATGATCTTCTAGTTGGCGCCCAATTCCTTAGGGAATACAATTAGATCATCAGCCTAAAAGATGGTTATCTCTCTATTATAGGGTATGAAGTCCCTATGATCTTTGAAGAACCCATAAAAGTCCCTGGGAAGCGCCTCAAGACATGTGCCTTAGAGTACCCTACTGGTGTCTTTACTCTGAAGTACCATACTCACTTGTCCAACATGAAGTGTCCTCCCATGGCCTGCCCAGCGTTTGAAGGGATTCCACTGCTTGACACTTCTGCTGTGACTATTCCCCTGGCTCTCAAGCCATCTTGGACTCTAAGATATCATACAAGTTGCCTGAACGCACATTCTTAGAGTTGTACTCTCTTCCCTCACTAGGCTGCAACAAACTCTATCTCTGCCCTGGGATCCTAAATGTCTCTCACAAAGATCCTGTTCAGTTATTGGTAGCTAACTTAACCGCTCTCCCCATAAATGTGTCTAGAGGTCAGGTTGTTGGCTATGGCAAGTTGCTAAACGCTCCTGATGTGCTACCACTACATCCCTTTGATACCTTCCAGGACTTTAATATATCTGAATACAAGTCACAGGTCCTATCTCTGTTTACTGCTCAGGACTTCCTGCAAATTTCCCCAGTCCAACAGAAAGAGTTACTTGACCTGCTAGACCAGTTTTCATATATCTTTTCTAAAGATAGCACTGATTATGGTCTAGCTAAAGGAGTTATTCACCAAATTGATACTGGTGATGCTACCCCTTCCAAGCTAAACCTTACTGCCACAGTCAAGTAGAAGACGCTCAGGTGTCTAAGGAACTCAAACAACTATTAGACACTGGGTTACTTGTTCCTTTCCAAAGTCTATGGGCCTCCCCTTTGCTCATACCAAAGAAGATAGATGGAGGTCACTGCATTGTGATGGACTATTGACAATTGAATTCCTTAACCAAAAAGAATCCCAACCCTTTACCACGCATTGACAATGCTCTCTGCCACCTTGGGGGCTCTAAGTTCTTCTCTGCCATGGATCTGGATTCTGAATACTGGCAAGTTGATCACTACTGCAGATAGACAGAAGGCTGCGCTCATCACCTCTGAAGGGCTGTTTGAGCCTACCTGTATGTCTCAGGGACTATGAAAAGCCCCTGCTACCTTTCAGCATGCCATGGATGTCATTCTTTGTGATCTGAAGCTCTCCTGTGTCCTGGTGTACTTGGATGATATAAAATTCTTCAGTGCTACCTTTAATGATCACTTGGCCCACCTAAAGAAAGTGTTCCTAAAAATTTGAGAGGCTGGCCTCAAGCTAAAGCCTTCTAAGTGTGCTTTCTTCAAAGAATGCCTTTAATTCCTGGACCATGAAGTAACCCAAACAGGAATTTGTCCAATACCAAGAAGTTTGAAGCCATTGAAAAAATGCTTCCGCCCACCAACCTACAAGAAGTACAAGTCTTTCTGGGCATGATGGGTTACTATAGGCAATTCATTCCTGACTTTGCCAATACTAGCAAACCTTTGGTCTAACTGCTAAATAATGTCCCTTTAAACGGACTGCTAGTCAACAACAGGCCTTTGAGACTCTTAAGCAAAAACTCAAAGAGGCTCTTATCTTGATATATCCAGATTACAATAAGGAATTTATCCTCTACACACACGCTAGCAACCTAGCTATTGGGGCCATCCTGGATCAACTAGATGATGAAGGAGTGGATCACCCTATGGTATATACTTCTCTTGTTCTCAAAAAAGATGAGAAGAACTATTCTGTCACAGAGAAAGAATGTCTTGCCATATTGCATGCAGTTAAGCAACTCCACCATTACGTTTATGGCACTCATTTCACTGTGGTCACTGACCACGCTTTGCTCAAGTGGTTGCAGCATCTCAAAGAACCAGAAGGACGACTAGCTAGATGGGCCCTCCATCTGCAGAGCTATGAATTCACAGTGCTACACTGTTCTGGGATCCAACATCAAAACAATGACAGATTGTCCTGGATGCCTATACTTGCTCTACACCCTGCTGAAGCTGATCAGTTATATGAACTAATTGGATATCCTTCTTCTTGGGAGAGCAAGACTGAAGAGATTTGAACTTCCCTGGCTAAGCTGTCTGAAAACACCCTCATTTGTGACAACCAGCTCTTCAAAAAGGTGCATGATCAATACCTGACCTATGTACGCCTTAGCCTTTGCCTTTTGTTGGTGCTCCAAGAGCATAAGGAGACTGGGCATGGAGGCATTATCAAGTCTTATGACTGGCTTTAGAAGAACTATTTCTGAGAGAACCTCCCCCTGCTGATTCCAGATGTTATTGCCAGTTGTCATGACTGTTAGCTCCAACAACCTTGAGCTGCCTCTCACAAGTTCAAACCAGTCCCCCTGCAGCATGCCTTCCAAATAGTCAGTATTGACGCTGTAGGTCTCCTACCCTGCTCTTGCTCAGGTTGCTGAGTCATCCTGATTGCTGTTGATCATTTTAGCAAATGGGTGGAAGCTCGCCTTACTAAGGATATCACTGCTAAGACAACTGCGGCCTTCCTTCTGCAAGATATATTCTATTGCCATGGCTGCCCTCAAGTGTTGTTGTCAGAAAATGGAACTAACTTCAATGCTAATTTGGTGACTTCTGTTGTTGAGGCTCTAGGGTCTAATTAATCCTTCTCAGCTCCCTATAACCCTTATACTAATGAGATTGTAGAGCATGCTAATTTGACCTTGGTTTCTATCATGAGAAAGCTAACTTACTATGATGCTGCAAACTGGGATCTATACTTACCTGCTGCTATCTTTTTCCTGTTGCCTCAGTAAACATTGGGTCACAGGGTATTCCCCCTTTGCTATGCTGTATTGGGGCAAGGCCACCACTCTGTCTCTCCTGGGCCCCCTACTCTCTTCTGATAAGGCCATAGACCCTGATGCCCACATCAAAAATTTGGTCAACCACATAATTAAAATACAGGTCTCTGTGTATACCTCTGCGTATAAGACCAAGATGCTTGAGCTCTCCCCTGACAATGCTTGATGTTCTCCCTTATCTGAGTTTAGTATAGGAGATTGTGTTCTCTATTATCAGCATATAGTAGAAGAACACACTCACAAGCTAGATACATTGTGGGTTGGCCCTTTGGAAGTGACCTTCAAACAAGGGTCAGAGTACACTGTGAAACTCCTCTCTAGTGATTGTCTGTTTGCCCGAGTGCATGCCAAGTTTCTCCGCAAGTACTACCACCCTAAGGACAATCTAGAAGGGGGAAAAATTGTGAATGCTGCTATTAATACTGTTTTAATTTTGCCTTTGATGGGTTATTTCAAGGACAAATCACTCTCTTTTGCTTTTGCCCTTCAAAATTAGTCTGTTTTTAAACTGGGAAATTCAATTGTTTGGTTTCCTGATTCTGCGCAACTCACTTGCCCCACTCATGCTTGTGGAAAGTGATCCTAACGTCCTGGTACTGTTTTGTGGTATTGTCAACCACTATATATTCCATTTAATATTCACCAATAAAATTTAAGTTCTATTCACATTTATGTCTTTGTGTTTCTAAGTACTTCACGCCTCCCTCTAGCCACAACTAGTAGAGATTAATCATTCAGGGCTGCAAATTAATCCAATAGCTTTCCCTGCCAACTAACTAAGACTTAGTACAAATCCAATTTTAAGGTTAGGATTCCCTGTTGTTTTTCTGTGCTGTGCCTCAGAGCACAACAAATGTATTCTACCAAAACACTCTAGCCAACTAGGAGAAAGAGAGAGTGTCAATTGAAATTGTGAAGGTCAAATATCCAGTCTTCTTGAAAAACACTGAAGTTGATGCAGACTCTTTCCCAGAGATCTGTAAGAATCACCCAAGACCTGAAAAACCAAAGCTGTTTGTTGATTGGTCACAAGAAGGTCATAATGTATCTATTGCCCTCTGTGACTTCATTACCGGCTTACACTGCAGACTATTAATGTCAAAACAGAATAAATATGTGGAAGATTGTGAACAGAGTTGTCAAAACTGACACCCATAGTAGAGCTAACTATCCACATAAGGGGGCACAGTATGTGGTAACAACACAGCTAGTGTAGACCACAGATATTTCTTATGTCCATCTAGCAGACACATATAGAACTCTATATATGAGGCTATTGGCATCACAATGCCCCCCTCACACATAAGATATTTTATTCTGTAAAACACTCCAAAAATTCCCAGGCCAGCTTAGGGCCATACTTTACCACAGCGCCCTATGGACAATCCATACAGCACAAAAAGCAATGGTATACAGGAACAAGCCACTAATCTCACACCTTGTAACCCTAAGCTTCAAGTCCATTGTAACCTCAACACTGGATAGGATATCCAAATTTTCAAAGTTAATCCCTGGTGGGAAAACCAGGTAAAAGCCTTACTGAACAAGGGGTCCTTGATCTACAAGAGCTCCTCATTGGGACGCCTGTTGTTTAGCTGGCACCCAACTCCAAGTCCTGTTTCAGGATGAGTCTTTTGTATTGGACGACTCTAGATAGTGATACCACTTGTCCTCCCAAAAAATTTTCACTTCCCAATAAAAATTTTCAAAAAATTAATGTAGCATCCTAGAGCCAAAAGCTAGCCTGGGCTAAAACAAAACATCCTTATTTGAGTTTGATTCCCCTTTTTTAAGGAGCCTAGCCATTTTAATAATGGTTGTCCTTTTTAAATCAAGTTATAAAGCTTAAAAGTTTTTCTTGATACTTCATCTAAATTTAATAGTATTTCCAAGGTTATTTCAATTCAATTTATTGAAGACCAGCATATTTTCTTGGTGGGTAATGGGAAAATTTCTTTTGCGGCTTAATTTTAAATTTTTTAATAATGATATATTTTATTTAGACAATGAAAAGCTTGCCCAATTTCAACATAAAGGAAAATTTTTCATACCTTGATGCAAATGATCAGGCAGAATTCTTCACTTTAAACAAAGATTTTTCTAGAACTATCCTTCCTTATATGAAAAAGAATCTCAGGCTTTCATACCTGATGCCAAAAAGTTTTAACAAAGATGTGCTCCCAAAGATTGGAAGTTATATCTGTAAGTTAGAAATTGCAAATTTGAACTTTGAAAATCTTAAATATATCCCAAACATCAAAAAGATATCTGTTCTAGAAGACTATTGCTGTTCTTTTGATGAAGATATCCTGCTTATCTTAAAAATATCCCAATCTTCTGGAGATAGACTTGAGTAAACTGTACGCCAGACCTGACTTTATTCCTGATTTTTTGGACAAGAAAAAGTTGATTGTTCTTAATCTTCCCAATATCATTGAAGATTATAATCATTCTCTTTCATTTGTAAAAGAGCTGATAACACTTTTGCTGCAGTCTCTTACTTTAGACATAACCATACTCACCAATAAGATTTTAGCTGCTATAGCTAAAAACCTTCCAAATCTTAATTCCCTGATTATTGAGTCTCATAAAATATTTGGACTTTGCAAGGGGCTACTCAATTTTAAACATCTTGCCTAAAAAGATTTGAGGTTCACTCATATTCAGAAACTGCTAGCCATGTCACTTTCTGTACAGAGAACTTCCCAAGTCTGACTTCATTATATAGTTCATTGATTCTTAGTATGAAGGTTTCACCTGGCTGATGCTTCCTCCAATTAAGAACTTTATGTTTTATTGACTGAATAGACATATGATCAGTTCTATCCAGGAGAACTATCCTGGCTTTTCCTCTATTGCTCTTGTTTGTCATGGTCTATTGCCACAACTTGTTTGCAAGGTCTTAAAAAGTGCCATAACTCTTGAAAAGATCCATCTTCATCACGTATTGGACAAAGTCACTTTCAAAGACCTCACCATCAAAGATAACAAAGTTAATACTTTTTCTTTGAATTACTGGAGTCCCGTTCAGCCCAACTTTTTCTCTTGGATGGCTTCCTCTTTTCCTCTTCTTCATCACCTGTCTATAGAAGTTGAATTCCATCGTACTGCTATCTTTGATGCTATTCTGTTTGACTCACAAGCCTCATTTGCCTGTCTTGCTGTGTTTCAAGCTGGTGGTTGTATTCCCGCTATTTGGCTTCATCAGATTGTCCAAAGCTCACCAAAACTTGATATTTTAGAGTTCAATTCCCAACTTTCCAGTTTGCATTCAAGACGCTTTTCCTCAAAGTATCCATGCCTGAGCGTCTTGGCTTGCAGTGCATTTGATAGGGAGCAGTATCGTGAAATTGATTTTGATTCTGAAACAAATTCTGAGTCCTATTCTGATCAAGAGTCAATCTCAGGATTTGCTACCGATCCAGAATCAGAATTCAACTCCAATTCAGAATTAGTTTCAGAATTTGACTCCGATTCAGAATAAATTCATGTTGTCAGACTTTGAATTAATTATATTTGAGCCTTAACCTTACTGGTAGAGATTGCTTGCTTGTAACTTTGAAAATGAGATTATAAACTCAGTTGATTTACTCCCACTTTGTTAACAAAAATCTCAAACAAGCCAGGTCCTTGTGTTGCAATTGAGTTAGTCATAGTCTTGTTGTGAAGCAATCCTGGTAATTGCTTGGGGAGTTCAAAGCTACATGATGCCTTACAACTTGGTTAGCCTTGCTAATGGAATAAAATCTACATGTCCTATGCTACAGGGCACTACAGTCAATGCAGTAGAAAAGAATATGTAAATTGTTACTTTTATTTAAGCCAGAATACAATCTGCCAAAGGCTATGATATTTCCAGAAATAACTAAGAACCTGTTGTTTGACTGCAAGGTGTCTGTATCTTTTTATGCTATAACATCATCTAACCTCATCTTTCAGACAGTCTGGATGGCTACCTACACAAGTGAACCAGTTATTGTTGGTTATTCTCAATCTGATTAGCTGTCCCTGATCTATTATCACTACTGGCCTTCCAAAGGCGTGGAGAGTGTCTCAGTTGCAGCTTGCGCTCCTATTGATTTGGCCTACTGGTAATCTTTGGTTGGCTACTCCCTTACACACCTCAGGCAATTTTGGGAAGTTACACCCCTTTTTTAGAGGTTGTTCTGTAATTATTCTAAACCTATCCTTCTATTTTTGTAAGATGGAAAGCAGTTAATTTCTTTTACATATTGACTCCAATTAAATTCCTTTAAGTGGATAGTGCACCAGCTGGCTGAAAAATGACGGTTTGATTCAAAGGTTATATGGTGTACACTATGTAGATGGGAATCATCATTTTGCATATCCATTATATTGATAGTGAAACCAATATGTAGTTAATGTCCATAGGGTGAAGCAACCACAATGGGGTTGATCAGTGGGTGATTATACAGTATGCAATTGGTACTTAATGCTAATAACCTAGTAATTATATGACCTTATAATCATTACCTTTAAAAATATAAGCTAGTAATTATTTAGAATTTAATTAATATTTAAGGGATATCAAACTGGTGGTAATAAAGCATGTAATATCCTGGATCTGATAGCAATTACTAGACTGATTTTTTGTGGTCAATCATCCTAATCTCACACTTGCAATTGAATCCGGGAAGGAAAGAGTCCAAAAGAAAAGGACATAGAATAAGATTAAGTTAATAGATTTATTAGAAAACAACAGTTAATATACTGAAAAAAGTGGCCACTAACCCACCAGGAGATGTTATTGTGGTGGGATCCAGGTATAGTGTGAATGGTAAATAAGTTATTGATGAATTGAAGTCTGGAATTGGATTTGCATCTAATTTGAGGATATTGTCTGTATTTTGACATTGGAGGCAGAAGGAAATATGTTATTAGATATATTGTGGGGCAAATCTTTGAGCCTCCTCTGCATACTGTGAGATATTTTTGCAGGTAAGGTGTTAATATCAGCTGTAAAACCCCATTTGAACCCTTTTTGTCTTCCTTGACTAGGATTAGAAAATGTAGTAGATCAGAAAACTATGTACAAAACCTTTCTTGGCAGGTACAGCATGGTAGGAATGCAATTAGTCATAGTGAAGCTATTTGGTTTTACCTTGGGTATCTTGAAGTTGATAGTTGTGGTTGTTTTAGATAGCTGTGACCTTAAGAACCCAAGATGTTTGGGCTCAAATTTTGTGGTACAAGGGTTCAGTACATATACTGGTTCACCCACTGAATAGCAGGCTTCCAGGTGCTTGATCACCCCTTGATTTTTTCCTGCTCAGTGTTGTGGGCTTTGGCTCACCATTATACTAGTGAAGGAAGAGGTGGCAGTAAAAAGTGGTTTGGATGAGACTTTGGGTTTCAACTTGAACTGGTTTACCCTTATCACAACATTGGGGGCACCAAAGACTAATGCACTAGGACTAAACCCGGTTACACAGTTAACTTTGATATGTAAGATGAGTAAGGAAGTTGACATATGTTCTGTAAAAGCAGTGCTAGGATATTTTTGGGACATCTTGATAATCAGTTGGACTAGAAAAGCAATCAAATATCCACTTGCCCATTGGTTTGTGGATTTATAGGGTTGTAAACACTTGCTCCAGGAAATCTTTTACACAGTAAACCTTTATGACACTGCCTACAATCTCTGACCCACTATATGTAATGAGTTATTTGGGGCAATCTGTCAGGAATATTCCTGACACTAGTAGTTATGTAATAAACTTGAGTCTAATATGGAAAAAATAGGTAAATATTCCACTATCTAGGCCACAGAAAGTTTAACAAATGTCTCAAACCAAAATATGGGAAGAATACACAAAATAAAAGTCCAAACATAACTTAAAACACACAATAAAAATTTATTATCCAAGCAGGCATCCACCACCACCGCACAGACGCCTGCTGCCACCATGCAGACATCTGCCATTACCAAGCTGTTGCCCATCACCAAA
>QTSX02003251.1:0-27656 GCA_014839935.2 Entomophthora muscae
AACAGTTATAAGGGGGAAATATTTAGAAACTAGATAATATTCCTTATTGAGAGATATTGATTATATAGTAATTATGAATCAAGAATAACAGGAACATGATTGTGTTGATCATGCAGTTGGATGGTGAAGGGGGTGGCTTGATCCTGATAATGAGCCAAGCGCCAAAATGAGGTATCCACTGTAAAAGGATAATCATTTGTTCATGTTGATAGATTTGGTAATTTGAGTTGACTTCCTAGTTTGGCTGCAGATCACTGGAAGTTTGAGTTGCAGGTCACAAACCTGCTTAGTTGGAACCTTGCTGGTTGGTTGAGTCTGCTGTTTTGACACTGGTCCTTACTCCTGAGCTGTAGATGACCTAAGACAATGAACAGTTCCTTCTTCACAATGATGGACCTGGTTCAAAAGAAAGGATAATATGTTATGCCATCTATAAGAATCTAGAGCAACTGTGCGCCACTGAGACTTGGCTCTGTGATAGGACATTTACAACGTGGATACCTTGTTTTATGCGCTTGAATGATTACCAGGATCAAGCCATCCCCTTCTTCCATCCAACCATGTGATCAACAATCATGTTCCTGCTATCCATTAATTCACCATGACTATATAATCACTATCTCACAATAAAGATTAATATCTAGCTTCTAAATATTTTCTCCTTGTAACTCTGCTAAAACAGTATAGTTACAACACCCAAAATTCTTTCCATTAATGTCAGTCAAAGGTGGCCCAAGCACGGTTGGTGATGGCTATGTGTTTAACTGTAATAATCAGAAGCAACAAGGCAAGAGCAAACATTTCATGTATGAAGACAGAAGCTGCCCAGCACGCCTAAACACCCAAGTTTGGGACAAAGTTATCTTGGAAAAGGGGGAACATACTTACATGCCTCCCACCACTTTGATTGAGAAGCTGCTTCAATGGTACCTATTCCAAATGGTACCAGTATCAAAAGACATCAAAGCAACTCACCTGGTAGTAAAGGCTACCAAACACTTGGGCAAAGAGAATATTAAAATTGTCCCTGACTGTTAACAACTTGTTAAGTATATCTGTGATAGACACTGAGAGCTAAAACCAATTGAAAAAAGTGAGTCCTAACTAAAAAAACCTGGTCATTACTTCTGAGTTGCAGATGACCCAAGAAAATTAACAGTTCCTTTTTCACAATGATGAACCTGGTGCAAAAGAAAGGATCATATGTTATGCCACCTATAAGAATCTATAGCAACTGTAAGCCACTGAGACTTGGCTCTGTGATGGAATATTTGAAACATGTCCTAAGTTATTCTATCAGCTGTGGGTAGTACATGCTCAGATTAATGATAAAGTCCTCCCATTTGAATATTTTCTTCTTCCTGGAGCCTCACAGGAGATTTACCTAGGAGCATTCAAGATTCTACAAGAGGGCCTTAAAGCTATTCCCACTGAGTCTGGAAAGAATCCTGGTCTGTCAACAAGAGCCAATCCTGATGATGCTGATAAAGATAAAGTCACCCTAGCTGCTGAAGAGAAGGAACACACTAGAGCCCCTGGCCCCAAAATAATTATCATGGATTATGAGACAGCCCAATACAATACCTTTGTAAAAAAACCTTAATAGCAAGGTACAAGGGTGTTTCTTTCATTACCAACAGGCTTTTAATAGACGCCTTAAGGGCAAGACCCTCCTCAGCTCTCTCACATGACAAGATACAACTGATAAATGCAATTTTCTGATCCAGAAGTTTGTTGCTCTTGCATTTATTAAGCCTGAGCATTTTGGCCAAGGATTTGAGCTTCTCTTTAAGGATCCTTATGCCTTGAGCCATGAAGCTGAGTTCCAACCCTTCTATGACTACTATGAGTCATAATGGGTAGGGCGCAAGGTGGTCAGCTGCAGGAGCAAGCCAACAGCAAAGGCAAGCTGGAATTGCTATCAGGCTGTTCTCAAGGATAAAATGACGGCAGCATTGGGTCTTGAAAACTGGCATAAACATATAAAGTCCTCCATTAGGGTGAATCCCAGATCCAACACCTTCTTTGAGCACCTTAAAGCTGAACAGGGAAAGACTGTCTCCTCCCTTTGGGATATGAAAGTAAGGGCTTCAAAGAGGAGAAAAAAGTGCAAGGATAGCATTTAAAAAGAGCAGATAAAGACATCTGTCAAGAATAAGTACAAGCTATCTGAGCTTGGGAAGCAGATAAGCAAGATTTCCACTGTAATCTCTTGCAACAAACCTTCAACTTAGTTTATAATGAAATTTTTGGCTCCTTCTGATATTTTCCAAATAATTTTAATCTAAAAAACTAATAATATTATTTATTAAGATACTTCAAATTAAAATGGTATAAAGAATTAATAGTTTTTATAAAAGATTTATATGTTAGAGCCTGGATTATCTAGCTTAAATAGTTGTTTTAGTACTAAAGTATATGTAATTTTGGGTTTCTATTATATCAAAAATCTTAAAATAAGTGTTTATATTTATTTTTTATTTAACATATTTTATTTTTATCAAGATTTTTTTTGAAAAATAATTTAATACTTTTTTATATGATAAATAAAATGATTTTATAGTAAAAACAGTTAATTTCATAGTAAATTATTTTTGAAGTGTATTTTGTTTATATTTTTCACTTATTTTGCTTTATTTTCATAGAATTTTTTGAATCTATGTAGTCACATTACCCTAAAAAGTATTTTGAAGCTTAATTTTTATTAAGTAAAATGTTCAGGAAACAGGCTTCTGCTTGTTAAAAAAGTGACTTCCAGTAGGCTACATGATAGTAAGCTTTATCTAGACTTTTCTAATGTATTGACCTGGGTATAAAATTAATTTTGACAGTCATCATGAATACAGTTTAAATGCCAACTGTTCCCGGTTGGGCAGTAGTCCTGGTAACTTTTCTTGGAAAACAGAAGGGAATTATTAAATTGGCTGCTGTTGGATTGGGTCTTGCTTGAATGAGGTCTCTACATTTTTAAAGTGGTTAATCTCATACGTGCAGTAGTTCCAATTGATCTTGCTAGGGTCCTTTTATTTTTCTGTCTCCATGCTTTTTACAAATACATGGTCTCTCATGAGTGTGTCAAGATGGGTTGGATACATGTGATGGTATACCTTTCCTTGTTGTATGGTGAGGGTAGCACTATCCCAGTCTATATGAGGTTTGGTCTTTCTAATCTAATCCAGATCAATTACAACATTGTACTTGGGGATTGGTATGATTGGACTACTAAGGATAGTCTTTACATCCCCTATTATGTGAGAGAGGGGCTAAACTAACTAAGTTTGGCTCCCATCTGGGCAAAACAAACCACCAGGATGCCGCCCAGTGGAGAACTAGGATAGCCACTCAAAGGGGGTACCACAGGGAGGACACAGAGGATATCTGAGGCAAATATGCATTCAGTGCCATCAGCGCCAAGCTGGTGAGCAACCAGGGCGTGCAGGCGGGGGCAGGAGGAGGCATTACGGGGGCGTGTAAGGGCACCAAGCTACTCTTCTCCAGATCGGGGAAGGAGGGCATTGACACCTCCTCACCCACAGGAGCAAGAGAGGCATAGTTGATGTCACCCAAATCCAGATCATCACATGTCAAGCTCTTCACCACAGCCTCTCCAGAATAAAAGAGATTGATGGGAAGACTCAAGAGGCTGGGAGGATCTTCACTCATGAGCTGCGCAGAAGAGGAGATTCTTGACCACAGGTCTAGAGAAGTCAACCACAGGAGGAGCAAAAAGGGACCCAAAGAAAATACGACAAATTTAACAACTTGGAGTATTATAGTTGTGTTCTCCTTGGAATTCAGAGAAGAATGGTATGGTTTTTGGGATAGAAAACAACATAATTAACCCCAGTAGGGGTAACCACAAACTGGAGGTGAGAGGCAACAGCAGAACGGGTCTGGAAGCCTTAGGTGTGGTTGCGGGTGTCTGGGGCAGAAGCAAAAACAGAAGGCAGGTTCAAAACAAGAAATTCAACAAAAACTCAAAGTTATAATAGATATTATATTGAATTTTAAATGAAAATTTAAGTTTGAGTTGTATTTTTGTAAGAAAAAGCAAAAACAGAAGGGAACTATATGCTTGAGCTTCTTCAGAGAGAGCTAGAGGAGAAGACAGGTTCAAACCAGGCTGACACAAGGTAAGCTTAATAACCACTATTAACACTTTTAAATTTTAAAACTAGGGAGACTCTAAACTGGGGCTCCACCACTGTAAATTTTAAAATTTTAACTGAAAACCCAAACTTTAATCTAATTGGAAAATTGACAAGCAGGGGACACAAAGTCCCCTGGCATTGTAAAAAGGGGTGAGTTGCTAGGGGTAATCACATGACCAACTTGACTTGCATCCAATTGGCTGGAAGAGAAATTTTGATGATCAAGGCCAGGAGCACTGGAAGGTTTCAAGCTAATTTCCGCAGAACCACCTGATTGGCTAGAAGGCAACTCAGCTAGCTCAGGTTCATTTGTTTTTCTGGTCATAGATGTGGCCCCATTTGATTGGGTGTTCCTGATTGTTTTTAAGAGAGGACAATACCAAGCTAATAAATAGTCCAAATTAACCAGTGTTTCTTCCCAGGCTGGGGCAACCAAAGCCGGGGGTTCTGCAGAGTGTGCCAACACAAATCTTTCATCCACAGTGTGAGCTAAATCTTTGAGTGAATTAAGTGGTTTTGCTGGACTTTGAGCGGTCTTTTTTGTGCAACAAGGAAAGACGGTCCTATCCAAGGCCAAAGGGGGCAGTGAATTTACATATTAGGCCCAAAAGAGTTTTGTTTCTCTGGTGACTGGTGTGCTCCTGTTATCTTTCATGATAACTCTCTTGACGTTACTTTGGACCGTGGGTAGTTTCATGAGGTTGTCAAATCTCCTATCTACAAGAGATTGGTCTGCTCCAGTGTCAAATAGCGCTGCGCCCTGATATATGTAAAAGCAGAAAGGATAATTGAGGAGTTTATTTCCATTTTGGGTAGCAAACAGTATAGGATTTCTAGAGGGTACTTGTATCATGATAATTGAGTTCACCTCTTGGTCCCTGTACAAGTCTTTCAAAGTGGGGGAGCGTGGCTTGCCTAAGCACTCCCCTGAGCTTTTCCCTCCTTGGTGGAGTTATCTTTAATAATTTGGTTTAATTGAGAAGTACAATTTATGCCTCAAGGGTGAGGGTTATTAGCTTGGTGATTCTGCTTGTTAGGTTGAGGGTACTTCTTTGCTGTGAGACTCTCCTTTTGCTTGTTGATTTCATGCAGGTTGTCAGATTTTTTACAGCTTTTTTCCCTTCCAAAAACATGTCTTGGAGGTTTTTTCAACAACTCATATCAAACTGGTGTCTGATGTACGTGAAGAGGCTATTGTAGAAGTCCAGTTGTGGTCCAATCTAAATGAAGTTGATGGTGTCAGGAGCTCAATAATGTATGTTTTCATAGGCTGTAATGTAATCCTCAATGTTTCCTGTCATTTTGAAGGTTCTGAGTTCTGTCATATTCATAACATCAGAGTTCTTTATGGCAAATTTCTCCAGGAAGGTGGTCTTAGACATGTCTCAGTCTTTGTTGTAAACAGGGTGTTGGTCAAACCACTTGCTTACAAAACGTGAGGCAGCCCTGGTAATGTGTAAAGAAATTTCACTTTGCCAGAGTTTGTGGGGGTATCTTACTTGTGTAAACTTATTTTGGGTGCTTTGAATTCAGAGGTTGGAATTTTCACAGTTTAGTCCTGAGAACGTTCCAATTTCTGCTGAGTGTAGGCGTTGAAATACAATGCTGGGTATTTTGGTTGCTTCAGAATTTGGAGGCAGATTTAGGACTCCTTGCTTACTAAAGAAGTTGTACTGTTTGGTTAGTATGAGGATATTGTTGAAGACACTGAATCCCATAGGGATGTCCCGACTTTTTTGTATTGTCTCCAGCTGGTGGGGAGTGCCATCTGCTGAGTTCTTTTTTTGGAGGAATTTTTCCTTTAAGTTGCATAGATGTGAATAACCTACCTGTACTACCACTGTCAAGTATATACTTATGAAAAGTATAATAAACAAAATAAAGGGAAAATTAATAAGAGAATGACACTTTATTGGATATGAGTTTAGAGTATTATATAGTATCAGGAAAAGCCACATGTTGTCCATGTACGTCATGGCAGTCATTAGGCTTGTACAAGTAGTGTTCCTCTTAGGACTTGAATTATTTGATCCCATAATAGATGGCAAATAATAAGAGTGCCACCAACTTAATGACTAGTCAGTAAATCATTCAGGGAGTTGCTTGGGGAATTGCTTTCCCAAGAGGGATTAATCAAAGATGTTCAACAAAATTCATTGTCATTCAAAGTAAGAAAAATAGAGCAAATAGAGAAGCATTGTCCTCCATATACTTGGTATTTTTAAAGGCCTCATAAATCTTGCTGGAACCCTCTTTTCTCACCAAGGCAATGACAGAAACAGAGTTAAAGGCCACATTGGACTCATGAGAGATGGATCTAGTGGCCAGTCTGTTGAGCTCAGTAAAGCTCTGGAGCTTTCTTCTAAGGCATTTTCTTAAGTGAAAGAAGCAGCCATGAGGCTTGATCTTAAATAACTTTCTGAAGGTGTTGGCTTGAGCAGGCTCAAAGTCAACAAGAAGATGGGTATTATAGGGCTATTATGTTTCCTCATCATCAGTCTGGCTATGTCTTTTTGAATTCTTCCTCTTGGGGGTAGAGGTGGGGCATCAGTGGGGGAATGAGATCCAATTTCCCCTTTAGTATTTCTAAGGTATGTTTATAGTCATCTTCATTTTACCCTGACATCAGAAAGTACACCATTGTAGAACCTTGTCATCATACTTCCCATGGATGCACCAAAGCTGGGAAAATATCTTGGGCATGATGAAAAGGTCCCATAAGCCATCCAGATATTGACTGCCATCAATCTCTTAAGGTTCTTATGGGTGGCATAGCATATTGTTCTCTTATGCTCATCAGGATCATCATCATGGAGGAAAAACTGTTTGTGTCAGGATTGTCAATTCTCTTCCCCTAGGAACCCGGGCCCAGGAGTGGGATTCAAACCCTGACCCTGATTCCCTGCAGACTGCCGGCCCTATGGACCAAGGGGCTGCCTGCCTGCATTTTCCTGAGACTGAGCCTCTGCAAGCTGAAGCCCCTACTAAGTCCCAAAGTCAGAATACCTGCACAGGGGTGACTATGGTGGTACCTGAGGAGGAGCTTCTCAAATTGCCTAATGAAGGCAGAGAAAGTTCCTCTGTGAACTTCATGAACTTGAAGTCCTCTCAGGTAACCAATCAGATTCAATCACCAAAGTAAAAGACGGGCTTTAGGCCCAACCTGTGACCACAGCCCAAAATCAAGAAACTCAAGTTACCAATTTGGACATCCCAACCAATGAGAGAACACCCAGCCAAGGTGTCATTTTGCCGCTCCTGCACTCGGGCCTCCTGGCCACCTGCCTGTATTTTTCCTGATATTTTAAAGAAACCCTTATGGAAAATAAAAGTTTGGAGGCAGGATGCTATATATGCCTATAGATGCTGCGCTCAAACCTTATCATCATTTTTGAATAAAGGTTATGTTATTTTGGCTTACCCAGCTACTGCCTTATTTTGTATTTGTCATCTATCAATTCAGTGCAAGGTCTCCCAGTCCTCCTGCCCATCTGCCTGCAGATTCCTGTCCTACATGTGTTCCCTTTGGCCTTGTCCACTTCACAGATTATTGTTTGAATCCTGAATACAAGGACTACACCTCAGAGAAAATACTTTAACTAGATCCTTTGGCCCTCATACAATCTGCAGTTAGATACAACTGTCAAGGCCTGTGAATATTCTCACCATCCAAACTGTTTAGAGGAAAATTTAACTACCTTCCTGCTTACAACCTCTGCATGAAACCGCCTGTGACCCCCAAGCCAATGCCTGCCTTCTCACCTGGCCTCCCAACTGACCACACAGGCAAGCTATTTGGGATTGTGTATATCACCCTCACAGGGGTGATTGACACTATAATCCCAGCTGCCAGCCTGTGGTCCTGGGTGGTGAAGTTCTTCTCCTACCTTTTTAAGTTAGCTCCTCTCTTGTGGTTGGCTCTACCCGTAAAAAACTGGCCCAAATTAACCCAAAAAACAACAGGCTGGCCGCCCAAGACTGGATCCCTGACAGTTTGTCCTTATAGATGACTCTGGGCTCATTGGGAATATCCAGTTCCAGGAGGGAAGTGGCACTTCTGCCCACAGTATCAGACTTTCAGCAGTTATCACTTGTATACTTTTGAAGGGATCCAAAAGTACCAACAGCTATCTTCTGAAAGCTGGTCAATTTATGAAGGGCTGTGGTGACTATCTCTTGGGAGGTAAGGCCCCTGTTGAAAGGCTGCCTCTGGAGCAAGTACCACTTTATCAGGTGCTGGTAGACCCCAGTTGGCTCTAGGCAGGTATGCTGATTGTTCAGCTTCTTGAACTGGGTGAATCCAGTGGTAGTCAGGCAGGCAAGTCAGGCAGGCCCCTCACACTTGTAGTGATGAAGCACCAAGTGCTTCTGTTTATCATTACACTTGAACATGAACCCATCATGATAGAACCAAGCATTGTCCTTGGATAACATTATTAGGAAGGAGATAGGTAGAATATCTGGTAGTTGAAACTCCTCTTTGTGGTTGTACATATGGGTCATTATTTTAGGGATTAGGCTGTTTTCTAATACACATGGGTCATTATTTGTTAGATTAAGCCAAGGCGCCAGCTTAAGCATTTTAAAGACTTTTAACTTCTTTGGTATCATTTAAGCCGTAAACTTATGTTTTTTGAACATTAATATAATGCTTAGTTTACTGAATAAAAGTTTAAGGGTGTAAAATATACAAATAATAAAAATAAATCTTATTTCTATTAACTGTATTTTTGCTAAAAACCCTTTTTTCTATTTTAATAAGCCAAGAATCAAATATATGAGTTGCATGGGAGAGTAATAGCAGCCCCAAAGCCATAATTGCTATTACCCTATCTTTGGCTCATATAATTAATTTCTTAGTTATTTTTAGAAAAAAAAGTTGTTGTATTTAAAAGACTATTTACCCTATGTGAAATATAAGTTTTTGTTATGCGTCCAACTTCATGAACATGTCCTACTAATCCTTTAGTAGTATCAGCTCTCTTTGTTTCTCTGTCATCTGTGCAGAACTTTGCACAATAATTTATTTTGGAGTACTCCTTAACATCCTCAAATGTCAAAGGTGAAACATAAAGCTCACCATCTTTCATTAAATATGAAAGATTAACATAAAATGCTTTGACTTCAAGCCAGCTTTTTTTAGGCCTAGATTTTCTATCATAGATGTAAAAAAAGGTTTTTTGGGAAACATCTGAATTATTTACAAGTGACTCATATAAACCCTTTCTTTCTTCCTCTCTCTCAAAAACCATTTTGAGATCATTTATATTTTTTATATACATCTCATTTTCCTTTTGTTTAAATATTTTAGATAATACACCAAAATGACCATCAACAATACTTTTGCCATGACACTCAACAAATCTATTAAACTTAATTGTTCCTTTTATAATTTTAGGTACCTCTTTAAAAAGATAATATAAGAATTCATAAGATCTGAAATGATTACCATTATCAGTCCAAACTTTAATATTTTTAATATTCTTAAATTTATTATTTTTAAGCAGACTTATCAAACACTGACCTGAAAACAAAGAGTCATGAGATAAAATTTCAGATAAAAAGTCATGATACTCATATTTAATTTTCTCATTTTCTTTAAAAGCAATTGCAAATCCTAATAAGGAAATAGGTATTTTCTCATAAAAACAATTATTTGTCTCTATAGGACCCCCACCTATTTTAAAGTTTTCTTTATAGTCTATTACTATAACACATGAATTATTATCAAGATTATTTATATCACTAATATATTCTTTATTTTGATGCTTATAAAACTTTTCATGTAGGTCAATAGATTCCAAATTTTCTTTAATAGATTTAGGCAATGGCAACTTCTTTATACTCAAATCCTTTTTCTTCATTTCTAATGATTTTTTTAAGTTGCAAATGTTACACATATCAGTTTGCTTTTTGCTTTTAATTATATTATTAGGAATAAGCTTATAGAAAGTGGAAAGTGAAATAGAAATATTGTTTTTTATTTTCATATCTTCATAAATTTCTTTTTTTGTTTTCAATAAGGAGTATTTTATTTTAGTTGAGTATTCACTCAATTCTTTTTGTAATTCTTCATAAATCAATCCAGGGGATTTTTTAGTGAATTGGCTGGTTGGAAATGAATTTTTTAATATGTGTTTTAAAATATTTTTTATGTTTTCTTTCTTTACTGAATCATTTTTTCCTTTTTTATTTTTTGAATTTAATGATGCTTTTTTAGCATTTTTTATTTTTTTAGAATATGAATACTCATTTTTTGTCATTTTAAATCCACAATCCCAAAGCTCTTTCAGACTGTAGCTTGATGTAACCAATGCTCTTAGGGAAGGAAGGTGCTTGGCAGGGGACTCTGACATCAATTCCTTTAGGTTGTTAAGGAAATCATCTGTCTTAGAATTTTGTATGACAGGTAAGAAGGTACTTTTTCCAAACTCTGTTTTTAATAAGAAATGCTCAACAAAGCTGTTAAGATCACTGCCAGCAGTAAAAAGGAATGCTTGTTTAAGCATAGAGATTCTTTCTCTCTTAGTAGAAGCCCCCAGTGAGAAAAAGGGTGTCATCTGAGGTGCAAACTTGATAGGTTCCATAATGATAGTGGTTGGGTTCCTTGGCTTGGTTCAGGCAGTTCTTGCTTGGAAATAGATGTGCAGTTATCAGAGAGGAGTAAAGGTGTGGATTGTAAAGTAAATTTCTGTAAAGTTGAGCTGTTTAAATACCATGTTAGCTGAGCTTTTGCACTACAGGCATAAATCCCCAACTGACCCCCAACTGATCTCCTTAATTTATCGATATCACCCCTGAAGTCTGATATCATTGTTTATTTACCCCTTTTTATATTCTGGTTAACTGATGATATCTCGGCAAATAGTACTTCAATCTCGCTCAAACTAGTATCATTAGAAAGCCCTTAATCTCAGCTTTTGGAATTGTGCTGCAACTCTATATTTCAATGCCAATTTAGTATCTTGAAGCGGCTTTGAATGTAAGCTTATAGAATTATTATTTGAAATAAAATATGCTAATTAACTCTTAAAGTATGATATTTTAATCAGTAAACTAAATTTAAAGTATAAATTATTATTTAGCTTACTTCTAGTAACCAACTCAAAAACCTTTTGTTTAAATAAACTTAAGTTTATTATAACTTTTAACAGTTCTTAAAAAATGAACTTTATATATCTTAAATCTATCAAAACAAAAATGTTATTTTTAATCACATATAAATATTTGCTTGTATAATTAAAGTTGTATCTTATTTTTATAGATACAATGACTAAGATCATTTTTTATTTAGTTTAAATAAATTTCAACCTTTATAAAATTTAATTAAATAAAGCAAGATTTTGATACATTCTTTTTTATGTTTGAATTTTTTATACATATTATCTCTAGCATACAGTATAAAAATATAATTTTATTAATATTAAATACTTAAGAATTTGAAAAGAAAAACTTTTACTCTCTTATAAGTTCTTATTATATATTTTCTATAAAATCTAACTTAAGAATAAATTACTTATGCTAAATGAGATCACTGAAATTTCAATAAAAGTTTAGTTTTAATTTTAGTTTTAGTTTTTTTAACTTTTTACTAGATTTTTTATAAAACAAATCCAAAATTATTTAATATTTATTTATTAAATATGCAAAAAAGCTGTCTGCCCTCTTTTTAAAAAGAGGGATTCAAAAATTATTATATTTTAAATTAAATATTTTTAAAAAAGCTAAGATTTTAGGCAACATTTAATTTCCAACAAAAAGCATTGTATCAGTTTTATTGTATTTTTATGTTTCTCTTTTTAGAATGATGTCATTTTGTACTAATCAGCTTTCAAGAAATAATGGTATATGAAATAAGATTGTTACTAGCTTTTAATACAGTTTAATTTAGCTGTAAGTAGAAAATGATTAATTTAATATAGGTTTTTATATTATAAGGATTAAATAAGATTTATTTTGATAAAATTGTTGTAATTATTTAAATTTATTGATAAGAAAATTAAAACAAAATTTTAAATTGTAAAGTAGCACAGTTAATAGGAAACAGATTAATCTAACAAATAATGACCCACATGCTGCTCAAGTTGCAGCATAACACAGTTCAATTTTGAAAAAATTAAATTACAAATGTTTATATTTAAAAAAGTAATAACTTAACAAAAATTTGATATTTTTCCACACTGTAAACTATCAAAAAGACGCTAAAAATCTTTTATTTTTATTGGTTTTAAAATAATAACATGTATACTACATTAAATATTGAAGCAAAAGCAATTTAAAAGAGCATATGTCATATTTTGTTATTTAATTTTGATAATGAAATAAAATAGATTGCTTTAAGCTAAATAAAGTTGATTTTTAATCAATATATACTTTTTATTTGACAAAATTAAAGATAAGATTAAGAGTATTATTTTCGCATTTTATTTTGTTTAAAAAGCTCAATTATTTAGGATTTTATGGTAGTTTAAAGTTAGGATGTTAATTTATTTGCTGTTTAGATGAATTTTGAGGTTCAAGTGAGCTGCAAACATCAAATTAAGCATTTTTAAATATAATTCTTTGATATTTTATCATTTTAAAAATATGCAGAAGAGTTATAATTAAGTTAATACATCATTTTAATTGATTTGCATAGATTACAAAGAGGATATGATGTAATTTGATGCTTAGCTGATACACAGATATCACTTGTGCATGAAAACTGGGTATTTTATTTGTTTTAGGAATATAAATTCAAGTTGAAATTCTAAAAGCTATCACATCATTTCTTTCAGAATGGTGTCATAAGGCTTGATATATAAGAGATAAAGCACCACCTAAGGTTTACTTCAAACTATCTTTACAAAAAGATATCATTCCTGCAACCAGTACTCTTTTGCAAGGAATCTCTACAAAGCATCTCTTTATCATCAATCATAAATCTAATTTTATGGAATCTGTTAATTTCCCCTCTGTCATGCAGCCATTTTCCTCATTGGGAGCATCAACAAAAAGAAAAAGAATTGCTATGCTAAAGAAAGCATTTCTTTTTGTTTTTGAAGGCAATCTCAATTTCTTCATCAATCACTTCCTCACTCAAACTGAGTTTGGAAAAACAGAGTTCATTCCTTTGAATCAAAATCAGAAACTAAATGGGATAATTGATGGCTTAAAGGATCTTCTGATATCTGCTCCCCAAAAGTATCTCCCAGCCTTGAGATCTCTGGTTACTTCCAGTTACTCTTTAAAAGAGCTTACTGATATGGTATTTAATATAACCAAAAGTGAGTTTGAATACTCAAGAAAAATAAATAAAATCTAATCTTAAACAAAAAGCCAAAAAGATAATAACTATTCATTAAAAAAAGAAATAATCAAAAAATAATTAAAAACTTACTGGAAAATTCTTTTGAAACAAGCCATTTTACACAAAAAACACCAGAAAAAATTATAAAGACATTGATAAAGAAATAAATGAATATTCAACTAAAATAAAATATTCACTATTAAAGCAAAAAAAGAAATATATGAAAATATGAAAATAAATAAAAATTTCAATATCACTTTCAACTTATTATAAGTTAATACCAAAAAATATAATAAAGAGTAAAAAACAAACTGACATGTGTAATATTTGTAACTTAAAATCATCCTTAGAAAAAAGAAAAGAATACTGTGAAAGTAAAAACTTATTATTGCCAGAATCTATAAACAGTGACTTAAAAGCTATTAATCAGCAGTGTTGTAACTGTGCTGTTTTAGCAGAGTTACACGGGGAAAAATATTTAGAAACTAGATAATAATCTTTATTGGGAGATAGTGATTATATAGTTCATGTGAATCAAGGATAGTTGGAACAAGATTGGTGATCACACGGCTGGATGGAAGAAGGGGGTGGCTTGATCCTGATAATTAGTCAAGTGCCAAATCAAGGTATCCATTGTTAAGGTCATCATCTGTTCATGTTGTTGGATTTTGTAATTCAAGTTGACTTCCTAGTCTGGCTTTGAGTGACCAGGTAATCAGATTGCAGGTCACAAACCTGCTTGGTTAGAACCTTGCTGGCGGGTCAAGCCTGTGGTTTTGACACACACCCCGGCTGAAGGTCGGCCTCCTCTGGGGGCAGGTTGTCAGGGAGGTTGTCAGGAGCCTGTGTGCTCTATTGAATCAATTGTTGTTCTGTTGTGGGCAGGGCAGTTTCTTGTTGTTTCTGTCTTGCTTTGCAGGGTTGTAGGCAGTCATGGTATAAGGTCTTGTCTTGCTTGCGTTTCCCAAGCCCTTGTACAAGGTAAGTGTTATTGTTGTTTACCTTTAGAATGATTGCTGGCCCTACATTCTTGGGTTGTAGTTTGCTCTTGTCAACATTCATGACCCAAACTTTGTCCCCAACTTCATGTCTATTGCAGATGGGAACAAATGTCTTTTGTAGATGTTCCTTTTCTTTGGCTGTTTGCTTGCTATTGGCCTCTAATACTTGAGGATCTAAGCAAGGGGGGACTTGATTTGGAATTTCCAACTTAGGTTCTGTGAATTCTTGAATGATATTTGGCTGTGTGCTGTAGACCAATTCAAACAGGCTTTTTCCAGTGAATCTTTTCACTTGGGTTTGGCACACAAGTAATGCAGTTGGTAGCTGCTTATACCAGTCTTCAGGTCTCCTGGCGGTGAATTTGACTAGGGCTTTCACAAGGCTACCATTAAGCTGCTCTACGCGTCCATTGGCCTGTGAGTGGTACAGTGTTGTGACAGTGTGTTTGACCCCATTCTTGATGAGGTACACATTGGTGTCTTTGGAGTTTGATTCTTTGCCTCCATCAGTTATCAGGAGTTCTGGCTTTCCAAACCTGCTGATTATTTCTTTGCCAATAAATTGTTGTACGTTGTTGCCAGTGTGTGCCTTCACCGCTTGGGCTACTGGCCACCTTGTTGCAAAGTCAATGGCTGTGATGATGTATTTTTTTGTGCTTTCCTGGTATGGGGCCCACAATGTCAAGAGCCCATACTTTGAACAGTAGTTGGGTTTGAATGAGGAGTACAGACTTAGGCAGGGGTTTGCTTTTGTCAAACTTTTTGCAAACCTTGCAATGTTCTAACACTTCCTGGACATTGCAGGTATAAGGTTGGCCACCAGCTTTATGCTTTAGGAATTATATAGATTTTGGCTCTTAGTATGTCCAAGATCTCTGTGGTAGCAAAGAATGGTATTGACTTGTTGATATGTGGGAATGTAGGGAATGGTTGTGCCATCCAACATCTTTCTGTGAAGAGTCCCATATACGCCAGCAAAGAGATGTTCATTCTTGATGACCGTTTCTCTGGTGATGTTGGTTGTGCCTGCAGGGAATTCTTTGTCTTTTGTACATTGCACTAGAAGAGGCCAGTCTGGGTTGAGCCCATTCTCTCCCCTAGAAGCGCGGACATACAGACGGGACAGGGCGCCCACCATGGCGAGCTTGGCCCCGGGCTTATATTGGATGAGCATGTTAAACCTTACTAATATTTCCATCCATTGCACTTGGCGGTGTGACAGGTTTGCTTGTGTCTTGAAATAGATGAGATATTTGTGATTGGTTAGTGCTGTGAATTCTTTCTGCTGTTATAGATAACAGCTTCATTTGACTAGGCAGTGTATGATGGCCAACAGTTCCTTGTTGTGGATAGGGTATTGGCACTTGCCATCTGTCAGTTTGCGTGATTTGAGGCTACAGGCAGGAAGTCACCATCACTATTCTTAATTCATAGTACTCCCCCAATGGATGCATCTGAGGTGTTAGTTTCCATCTGGTATTTTCTGTCCCGTTTGGGGTATTGTAAGATGGGAGCTGTTGTGAGTTTTTCTTTGAGGCGTCTAAAACAGAGGTCATGTTGGGGGTCCAAACAAACTTAGACTTGGCGCCTGTTATGGCAGACAAGGGGGCAGTCAAGACGCCACAGTTGGGTATGAAGCGTTGTACATAGGCCCCCATTCCCAAGAAGGTGTGTAGCTCTGACTTGTCTTTGGGAGGTGGCATCTTGCAGATGGCTTGTATCTTTTGACTGTTGGGTTTGATGCCGTCTTTTGAGACTATGTGTCCCAAGAAGAGTAGTTGCTCCCGGAAGAACTGACAATTGGAGGGTTTGGCCAACAGTTTGTGTTGTGCCAAGGTCGCAAAGACCTCTTCCAGATCTTTGTGGTGCTGTTCCACTGAGGGGCTGTAGACAATAATATTGTCCAGGTACACTAGGGCATGTTTGCCTATGTGTGGCGCAAACACTTTGTTCATGAAGGTTACAAAAGTGGATGGGGCATTGTTCATGCCAAAGTTGAGTGCCACGCATTTGTAGGAACCGTACTTAGTGCAGAAGGCCGTCTTGGGGATGTCTTCCTCCTTGATACAAATCTGATTGTAGCCTGCAGTTAGATCAATCTTAGAGAAGACAGAGGCTCCTCCCAAAGTGTCAAAGAGGTCATCAATCAGTGGCAGTGGGTAACAATTCTTAATGGTGACTTCATTTAAGGCGCAGTAGTCTGCAACCAGGCGTAAGATACTGTCCTTTTTAGCCACAAAGAATACGGCGGCCCCAAAGGGAGACTGTGAGGGGCAGATAAGTCCTTTTTCTAGCGCCTCCTTGAGATAGGCGCGCAGGGTGTTGTTGATGTTTGGGGTCAGTCAATAAATGGGAGGTGCCTTGGGTACAGCCCCCTTGAGTTGGATAGAGTGTTGGATGTGCTTCTCAGGGGGTAGCCCAGGTAACGCTTCCTTAAAGATTTCTGGGTGACGGGCCACAATGTTGCAATCTTGAGGAGTGAAGGTATCCTGGTGGTCCTTGAAGTGTATGATTTCATACTGACAGGAATCCCAGTCAATTGCTTTCAGGCTTTCCTTCTCATCCAAAGTCTCTGTGATGCATACAAAGACGTGGTCACGTAGGAGTTGGTCCATAGAGTCAGGATAGATCTGATGGTTGACGCCTTCACGCTTGATGTTCAACATGGAGGTCGCCCAGTCCACGTGGGGGTTGTTTTTCTGTAGCCAGTCTAGTCCCAATACAATAGCAAACTTAGGGAAGTCAATGACGGGACCTTGGATGGTGGAGTGGAGGTTCTCAAGCATGACTGAGAAGGGGGCAGTTTCCTTTGTCACAGCAATGTGATGTTCATCAGCCAGGACCACATTTTTAATCCGGGAAGGATTAGTGGCCATCTTGAATTTATCCACAAAGCTACTGTTGACTAAGGTTCAATCTGCGCCTGAGTCCAGGAGTGCTGAGTCTATGTAAATGCAAAAGCAGAAAGGATAGGACATCAATTTATTGGGATGTCTGGTAATGATGTATAGTACCAAGTCCTCCAAGGGCACTTGGATCATTGGGCATTGATCCACATCCTTGAGTTGGTACTCATTATTGGGTGAGTCAGGAGTTGTGTGGGGAGTGTTTGGCTTGCTTAGTGCTCTCCCCAGGCTTTTCTCTTGTCCTGATTGTCTTGGGTGATGATGACTCAGAAGTGGGTAAAATTTGACTGGCCATTATTTCCATTTCCATTCCCATTCAAACCCGTGGGTTTGTGGTTTTTGTTGTTGCTGTTGCTGTTGCCTCCAGGAGGTGGTCAAGAGGAGCGCCTGCTTGGATGGGAGTCCTTAGGCCTTTCTTTTTTCCCAGTCTGTGCCTTATGTAGAGAGTTGGATGTTTGTTCCGCTTTCTCCACTTCACGGTACAGGCTTTGCAGGTTGGTTACCTGGTCCAGGTTCACATGTCTCATTATGTGCAACTTGAGGGTGTTATAGTACATGAGGTGTGTTGCTAGGGTGTCAAAGTCCATGTCAGATGGGGCACAGAGACAGAGTTCCTTGTAGGCGTGGGTGAGTTCTTTAATGGTGCCTGTCTGGGTCAGGTTCTTTACTTGGCGTATGATCATGAGCGCTGTATCCTTAAGCACAAACCTAGCCAAGAAGTCCTGCTTAAAGGTATTTCAGTTCTTGTCAGTGTGCTCTTTGTGTCACTTGTCACACCAGGTGCCAGCGTCATGGGTTAGGCAAATGGAAATCTCCACAATCCAGAATTGCTGTGGGCATTCCATTTGAGCCAGCTTGCTCTGGGCAGACTGGATCCATGCGGCAGCATTGTTGTTGTTGGCCCCGGCAAAGGGCTCCAAGGCGGCACTGTGAAGACTTTATGCAACATAGGCAGGCATGGTGGTTTTGTCAGCTGGTTGCGGCATCAAGGAAGGTGCCTGAAAGAACCCTTGTGCAGACATGGCGTTGAAGGCGGGTAGCGGGATCACCGTGTTTTGGTAGAGGACAAAACCATCAGGTATCTTGGTACCAGGAGTATATGGAGTCCAGTTGGGCAGGAGGCCAGACATGATTCTGTTGAGGATTTTTTGGCCGCGGCGTGTGTGGGCAACAGGCAGAATTTTTCAAGATAAGGTAGGATGGAGAACCTACCTGTGCTACCAATGTTGTAACTGTTCTGTTTTAGTAGAGTTACACAGGGAAAAATATTTAGAAACTAGATAATACTCTTTATTGGGAGATAGTGATTATGTAGTTCATGTGAATCAAGGATAGTTGAAACAAGATTGGTGATCACACGGCTGGATGAAAGAAGGGGGTGGCTTGATCCTGATAATGAGTCAAGCGCCAAATCAAGGTATCCACCGTGAAGGATCATCATCTGTTCATGTTGTTGGATTTGGTAATTCAAGTTGACTTCCTAGTCTGGCTTTGGGTGACCAGGTAATTGGATTGCAGGTCACAAACCCACTTGGTCAGAACCTTGCTGGCAGGTTGAGCCTGCAGTTTCAACAGCAGCAAGTCTTTTATGCTCATCAAAATAAGGAATATAAGAAAGATATCAATGAATTAGATAATGAATTATGTATTATAGTTATAGATTTTAAGGATAATTTAAAGTTGGTAGTGGTCCAATTGAAACCAATAACTGTTTTTATTCCAAAAGACCTATTTCTTTATTGGGGTTTACATTAGTATTTAAAGAAAACAATAAAGTTAAATATGAATACCATGATTTTTATCTCAAAAATTGTCTCATAATTCTTTGTTTTCAGGTGATTGTCTAATAAGTCTTCTTAAATCAGATAAGTTTAAAAAAATAATATCAAGGTATGGACTGATAATGGAAACCATTTTAGATCCTATAAATTCCTATATTATATATTTAAAGAGGCACTAAAATACATTAAAGGGTTTATTAAATACAATAGATTTGTAGAATGTCATGAAAAAAGCATTGTTGATGGTCACTGTCAAGATTTTGGATCTTGAGGGAGAAGAGATATTGTTTTTATTGTTTATATTATGCATGTGGAGATAAGTGAATCTGTAAAAAGACAGATGTGCTTCCTATTGGTGTGGATGGGTGTGCAGCGGGCTGTGTTTCATTGCTGGTTGATCCAAGTGATGGGGAAGTCCTGTGGTCCTTTGGAGATGCGACACCGTCAATGGTGGTTTTGCAGGAATTTGAAAGTATCAATAAGTTGCTCTTACTGTACTTGACACTGCTACTATTTGGACTAGTAGTGATGTTGAAGGGTATTAATTGTCTGCCTTCCAAGTGATTTTGGAAGGACCCTTTATAGTTAACAGCTAGCAGCCAAACTGGCATCTAGCTGCAGACAACTCTTACTAGCTAGCCTATCATCCCCAAGCTACTAGTTTCACCCCCTAGAGTTGGATCCCAAACCTGAATAAGGTTTTGAGATGAGGTAATATTCTAGGCTGCTGATTTCTCCTCTTCAGCCTAGATATACCTTGACTTAGTTACAGCAAACTAAGTTGACATCCATTTTGGCCGGCCTTCTCTTGTGCTTGGTATAATGTGCAAAATTTGCATGGGCGGTCCTCCGTCTCACTTCTCGGTAAAACAGGATGTTGTAATTCCCCGTTTTATTCTTTGGGTTGGGTTTGTGTCTTAATTTGGAATCCAGAATGCCTAGCATCAAATTATAAAGGCTTCTAAATTTTCCCGTGACCTGAGACCCAGAATGTCTCAGGTGTCTTCTGACTTGTAAACTATATCAATCTTGTTATAGTTTCTCTGTATTCCAGAATAGCTGTTTTAGTCTGGCTGTGTCCCGTCTAATGTCAACCCACAGCTTCAGTGATAGAAATATGAATCAGTCAACCCTAATAGATCAGGATTTCCTGACAGTCACTTTGGTGTAATATCAAAAACATTAAAAGAGAAATAAAATCATCTTTATATTAAGAATATAAATGATTTTAAAAATATTTTTGAGCAAGAAGAAAAAAGAAAAAATTATATAAATCAGCACTATGAGGCTCAATTATTTCTCAAAAGTCATTCTTTTATATTTATAAGAGAAAAGTTAGGCCTATAAAAAGAGAGCTTGAAGTTAAAAATCTGCACATTAATCTTTCATATTTGATGAAAGATGAAAAGTTGTTTACTTCATCTTTAACATCTGAAAGCTTCTCAGAATATTCTGAGATAAATTATCATTTGAAATCATGTGATGATACTGTGACTATACTACAGTCACATTGGGCTGTGGTTTCACAAAGAGGTTGAATTGTGATGAATTTCATAGGTTGAAATTCAAAACAAAAGGATTGGCCTTGGAGAGGCTTTCCAGCGTAGCAATGATACCCAGGAATCAATTAGGCTGTACTAATTAAGGGCTGTAATGAATAATCTGAACAATTCAGATTATGAGACTAGGTGTCTCAAACCGTCTAATTAATCATGGAGGTTAATTGATACCCAGGAATCAATTAGGCTGTACTAATTGAGGGCCGTAATGAATAATCTGAATGATTCAGATTATGAAGCTAGGTGTCTCAAACGTAATTTATTAACTGGGAAGGTTAATTAATTGATACCCTGGAATATGATTGATGTCAGGAAACCAGTCATAGGTAGAGGCATTGGGCGGCTCAGGGTAAGGGGCGGTTGAGCTGGTGGGTAGGGCCCACCATAGAATGGGTGCTAACTTGATAATATAAGATAAAGATCAGCCAAGCAAGGACCAGGGTCTGGAGTTGGGGACCATGGAATCCACCAATCCTGTCAAAGTAATATAGAGTACTCTAAACAGCTGGGTAGAGGTGGCCTTGGCAGCGGCGGTGGGTTCCAAGGGGCGGTCTGGTCTTGGGGTTAATGTTGGAGTCATGGAAACAAAGTACGCTGGCAGATAATTGTACTTGTCTTTGAACAATCTTGGCGGCCTTTTGTACAACTTTTCTTTGTGTCCTATGTATTTGGTTTCTCTAGTCCTGGCCAAGAGGTTGGCAATAAGGATGGTTTCCAAGATGTACTCTGAATAGGCTGGGTTAGGGGGTACTCAGTAAATTGCACAGGTCCAAAAAGAGCTCCTGGGGGCGGTATAATGCCTGGGGCAATTTGGCAGATTGGGCTCAGGAGGAGGCGGCGGCGGCCTGGTAGTCTACTTGACCGGAATTAAGATGGAAGATCACTGAGGCTAGATAGGATAAGATTTGTTCAAACCAAAGGTTCATAAAGCTTTATTATCAAAAATGATGATGGGGTCTTCACCGTACTGCCAGGGTTTTTATACCATGGGACTTTGCTTCTTCAATTTTTGCAGGGTTCAGGTTTGCTTACAAGGCACTGGAAGGGCGTGGGTCTTGGCTTGGAGTCTTGAGGGCGGCAGATCCAGGTTGTGCCTGCTCTGGCAAATAAAAATGGCAATGCTTTGTTCTGCCGCCACTGTTGACTATGTCACCTGAGTAGTTTAATTGTACTACCCTTTCTGGGCAGAAGGCTGACAGTTGCTGGTGGTCATTGGCAGAGTTAAAAATAGGTTTTGTTTTAACCTCCTTAAGGCAAGCTGCAACCTCTGCATAGGTTTGGGTCTTTGGTGGCTCAAGGTTGGCATCAATCTGATGACCATTTGGGAAATTGTCTTTGCAAGGCTGGCGGGCCTCAGAGTAACTTGTTAACTTGGGTTTGCAATTTAACAAGTGGGTGGTCTCCTGTCCACTTTGTGTGACTCAAGTAGTCTTTGGAGGGTCAGGGTTTGATTCCAGGGTTTCCAATGTTGGTTTCAAAACTCCAGTATTAGGGTTGGGCAGGTTGGCGGGTTCTGGACTGTCCTGGAGGGTTTGATCTGTCTTTGGGAAACTGGGGCTCAATTTTTGAGTTTTCAATACAAGTATTGAAATGTCATTCATGACAATTGATGAGGATTTAATCATAGGGCCAAAATGGACTTGACTGTGTCAAGTAAAGACTAGGTGTCTTAAACTGATTGATTAACTGGGAAGTTTAATTAATATATGCTTGGAATATAATTAATGAGGATTTAATTATATTGTTTAATTACCTTGACTGTATCAAGAAGTTTGGTTAAGGTTAGCCAAAAGTAAACCCCCAAGTTGTGATTTAAAAGCGTGTTTTGGCAAATTAATTAGGTTAAAAGCGCCACCTAATTGATTTGTAAAGCGCCAAGGCGCCTCCTGGGAAAGTTCCTGGGCGCTGTGATGGCGCCTGGTTCAAGTTTCAAAGTGTTTTAATGGGTTTTTAACGCAAAAAACCATTAAATGCAAAAAAAACAGCTAAATGTAGACAATGGTGTCTATGCATTCAGGATTGATCAGCTGGTTTCCAGTTGGAACAAGGATAGCTTGGATCAGAAATATGTATATTTCACAGGGTTTTGGCGCCAGAAGTCTGGAATGCTTCAAGCCAAAGCAATACATTTCCACAAAAGGAATCAGGTGATTCTGGAATGTATTAGAGCACATTCTTATAAGTTAAGAGTGTGAAGATCTTTTTGGTAAAGATATGGATTGGATGACGCTGTTATGTCATAAACCATGTGATAGAAATCCAGGTGTGATTCCGGAACCAGAGGGGTTTTCAGCCAAATGTGCACTGATTGGTATATAATGGAAACATGATAATAATTAATAAAAAATGATACTTATGTGTGACAATGGTTGCTTTCCCCTCAATCTTTTTATGCTTTGTGTTTTTGGCTTTTAACTGAAATAAGACTACCATGGAATGAAGGAGATGGTCTGCAGCTAAAACTATGGAAAGCAAAAAATGTGAAAGTGATCACCAGATGGCAACAAGTTTAACGCCAAGATTGCTTGCCTGGAATCCAAGCTCATCAAAGCTTACATAAAGGATTCCCTGTCAAACCGTAAAAGAGTCAGACCAGGATAATGAAAAAGCAAGCATGAATTTTCTGAATCTGTCACAGATACCAGAGAAACAAAAATATCAGAAGATGCTAGTGGTGCATTAGGGCAAGTTCATGAAGTAGGGCATCTTACTAGAGGGTGTATTTTAAATAGAGTTATCAGTCTTTCAAAAACAACAACCTTTTTTATGAAACAAACTAAGAATAAATTATGATGAGCCAAAGATAGGGTAATAGCATTTATAGCTTTGGGGCTGCTATTACTCTCCCATGCAACTCATCATAAATATTTTTAGCTTGAAGTTTGTAGTAGTACTTAAGATATTTTCAGCAATAGTATAAGGTGCAATTTTCAATTCTAAAATTGATAAATTATTTTTTAAAAAATGTATCTAAGCCCAAGATCAATTAAAGATTTGACATTGATTGTATTTTAACCTTTCTGAATAGTTTGAATCTGAATAATGTAATTAAGTTATAAAATAATCAATCTGGCGCCTAGGCATAACAAGAAAAATAATGACCTATATGTAAGACCAAACATTTTTACAGAAAACACTAAATTATAAAAGTTTTCAGGACTATCAGGAAATATTCAAACTCTACTTTGCCAGATAATGTTAAGAAAACCAACCCTAGCCATGAATTTCATTTTTGATTATAAACTTATAACTTAGTTTATTTTCAGGTATTATTAGTCATCTTTATAAAGTAGTCTTCAAAGCTATGACAATAAGCAAAATCAGCTTAGATGCAAATAAACTCAATCTATCTCAAAATAAAATAGAAGTAAATCACAATCTTTTAATAATTAATATAAATTTATTATTTTTTGATTATGTGATGATCTGAATTGATTTAGATTATCTTCACAACCTTGAAAACTACTTTACTCACAAGATACTAATATCAATAATCTAAATTATTGAATCACTCTATCATTCTGAAGTTTATCTAATTTATCTTTTATGTAATAATTATAAAGCTGTATACTTTCTTTTAATAAAACCCCTATTAGCTTTTTCTAAGGGGTTTCTTCATTTTTAAAAGTATAATTTTAATGATTATTTTGTTTTACTGTTTTTTTAATTTTAATCTTTTAACTTTTAAAACTATTATAGAAAAATCACATTTGTTTTTGGGCTTCTTTCTTGTGAAGTGCAACTAAATGTCATGATTTAAAGTTATCACTTTACCAATCAAAAAAAAAGCTATTAATTTTAAAGTATAAAAAATTAATGCACTTTTAGTTTTAGTCAAAAGAACTTTAATTAATTTCTGGGGATTTCCTTCATTTCCAAAAGTATAAACTTAATGGATGTTTGCTGTTATTGATTTTTAATTTTTTGATTTAACCTTTAAACTTATTACAAAAAAATACATTTGTTTATTGGGCTTCTTTCTTGAGAAGTGAAGCTAAATGTATAAATCAAAGTTAACACCTAACTGAACAAAAATCAAAGTTATTAATATAGAATAGAAAAGTAATGTACAAATAGTTTTAGTAAAGAGAACTTTAATATATCAAGAGTAATATTTTTATTAGGGGTTAACTTAGTTTATTTGGTGTAATTATGCCAGTTCCAGGTGCAGGTTTCAGCAAGTGCTTTGTGGTTATCAGAGAAGAGAATGAGCTAACGAAAGGTTCTTGTGTAACTCCGTGAGTTAAACTCAACGAGAGATTCTTGTGTACTCCGTGTAAACATATAGGGGATGGATAAGCTTTTTAGATTAGATGCCTTGCATGATTCTTGTGGCTACTTCTTGGGTTTAAGTCTGTGTGGACGAGCAATAACTTCTCTGCGTGCTTGGATTTTTAGGCTTTTGGCAAACTCAGATGGGCTCAGGATGACTTCGTGGAAAGGTTCCTTGTAGTTTGATGAGTGGTTTGTATTTTTTAACCATGTAGTAGGTATATCAATGTTGTCATCTTGGAGACACAAACCAGTAGGTGTATGGGCAGAATAGTTGTCTAAAAGATTGACAAGTTGTAAGAATCTGAATTGCTTTCTTTTTTATCTGCCAAGTTGGGAGGCTATTTTGAATATTTCGCTTAGAAAATATTTCTCGTTTTTACATCTAAATTTGGCTGACAACGCTATTTTATGCGCCTATTGGATGGGTTGGCAACAGCGCCAATGTTGCCACTATAGTAAAGTACACTTTTCGATTTTGATTTTTATAAAGGGTTATAATTAAATTAAAGTTCAAAAACTGCATTCAAATTTCAATTTTAATATATTCTAGATGTTGACACTTTTTAATTAATTGTACACTTTACCCTAAACATTTTAAATATATGATAACAATATATATAATATACCATAAATTGACCCCAAATATCTCGAAAATACAATAAAAATCTATTTTAACTAATAAAAATATGGATAAAACAGTCACTATTTCTCATTATATCATGTAAAAAACTCTTTATTATAAAATTATTTTTGCTACAGTAGTTAAATATAAAAATTTACAATACATATAATATATAATAAATTGCCCCCAAAGATCTCAAAAATAAGATAAAAAATATAGTGTAAAAAATAAGAACCAGAATAATACAGCAATTATTTCTCATTATTTTATGTAAAAAAAAACGGTGCAATATGTCAATTCAAAAATGCCAGATTGAAAGACACCATCTCAAAAAAATTTTGAGATGGCGTCAGGATTTACATCAGCGAAATTAAAAAAACTTAATAAAATTATTAAATAGTTATTTTTTACATGTTGGTTTCCAACACAGCATCTCAAAAAAACGCATCACAAAAACACTATCTCAAATCAAAATAAAAAGAGTGTTATCCAAATAAGATTTTTTAATTATAAAAACACCTAATAAATACCCTTAAATACACCATCACAAAAAACTGCACTACAAAGACACTATCTTGAATCAAAATAAAAAGTCTGTTATCAAAATAAGGTTACCAAAACTTTGCGGATTCAACTGCAAAAATACCCAGCTTTAAGCACCGCTGCGCTGCCTTGCAAACATTTTTTATGCTGCAGCAGTGTCTTACTTTTAAATTTAGTACCGCAGCGGCACAAGATTTCAATTCCCAACATAAAAACTTCACTAATCAACAATATTTCCATAAGTACTAAATTTAGAAGATAACTACAATGATTAAAAACTTAATATAATAAAAAATAAGAACTAAAAAATAATAGAAACAATAAAAAAGAGGATAGGCAAAGTAAGTTTATTGCAATAAAAGGCAGGCTGTGTGAGATTAGCTCCTTGTGTTATGAGTGCCTCCACACTGCTGAGCAGAAGATGTGGCAGGAGGAGAGGCCTGACAGTTGGTGGAGCGGAGATGCTTGATGGAGCGCTAGATAGTAATTACTGGGTGCTCATGGGTAAGGATCATATAACGGTTGTTGTCCAGGCGCTAGCGCACGTGAGCCAGGATCACCAGCATTTGGGCCCAGGCCAACTAAAAGTTGCGGGACATTGACAACCAGTTGCAAAGGGGAAGGCAGATTTGACTGACTATCACCAACCGACCCCAGCCACCACAAGCAGAGAACACAGCACCTATGGTAAAGCAGTTCATCAACACATCTTTCATGTAGAAATATGATAGAGGTAAAGGGCACAGAGTTGGTAAGCCAGAGAGCAGTAATGCTCCAAGCAACAATCAGTGTACCTGGGCTGGCTAGGCTGGCAACTTTTGGGAGGATACCACATAAAGCGGCAAGTTGCGGCAGCCAAAGGAAGGTAAAGGAAAGCATTGCCAGTGGTAATGGCTTGGAGATACACCTTGAACATGGCAGAAAAGTGAAAGTTGGTGTTGGCTTGGACGGGCAAGCCCAAGGTCTGATGGAAGCTGGGATCTGCCGCAAGCTCAAGAGTCCAAACCTGAGCCACCTCGTTAATATACTCATTGTGAATGGCAATGATATGAGCATGTTGCGCGAAAATCTCACTGGGGGCCAAGATAGCTGACTGCAGTCCTAGACGCACCTTAGCAGCCAAACAGGAGGCATTGTATCAGCCATGGTATAACTCCCCTGCCCAAATTGGGGGCATTGCATCTTTGTCAGAATGCAGAGTCTGTAAAAAGCTGTACATTGTCTCCTCAGGGTGACAGATCCCAAACTTACTAAAAAGGTTGGAATAGTTCACCACCACATTGTCGGAGTTGCAGCGGGCGCGGAGCATTGCAGATGGGGTAGGGGGAGGCGTGCCAGTGGAAGAAAGGCGTTGAGAAAGGGGGTGCTGAGCACCAGAAGAATTGCCACTGGGTATAAGGTCTTGCCCATAATAGTGCAAGGTTATAAGCTAAAGCGTGCAAAGCACTGGGATTCAAATTTAAAAGATATAATGTTGTAACTGTGCTGTTTTAGCAGGGTTACATGGGGAAAATATTTAGAAGCTAGAT
>QTSX02003252.1:0-27354 GCA_014839935.2 Entomophthora muscae
AAAAATACTTGAAGCTGTGTTGGTGGTTAATCATCAATTCTATGTGGATTTGGGTGGTAATTCCCCATCATTTAGAACCGGCTTTATATTATCCAGTGATTTCTGTCACAGTATCATTGTATAGACAAACAAAATAAAAGATAGCGCCGCTGCACCATTTTAGTAAAAGCTTAGGCGCCGCAGCGCCAACTGAAAATTATTCCAGGTGCCGCCTTGCAAGTATTTTAGTTTGCCGCAGTGCTGCTTTTAAGTGGGTTGGATTTTGTCATCACAATTATAAATCTACTACTTATCCAATTATCTTTTTTCAATTATCTTATTGAGACTAGAGCTCAGAAATATGATTAATAATTAGATTAACATTTTGGTTATTCAAAAATGGCGCCGCAGCGGTGCTTGATGTAAAATTAAAGCGGCACTTTGGCACCCAAAATATTTGCAAGGCAGCACTGCGGCACCTGAAGTTTTTTTTGGGTGGTGCAGTGGCGCTTTATGTATGATAGAGACGGCGCGGTGGCACATGTCATTGGGTATTCTGCAGTAATAATCCAAAATCTACTGCCAATTGAATATATAAATTTATATTATAAATTTATGACAATGAGGTTGCAGTAATTCTATTCTGTGAGCTATGTCATGATTTACATCATTGATTTTATACTGCTAATTTATGGAGTTGGCTGCTGTAATCCTAATCCATGGGCTCTGTAATAATTGGCATCATTGCTTGGTCAAAATTTCTAACATATCCCCCCACTTGACCAAAAACTACTTTCTTTCTTCATCAGATGAATCCCAACTCCAGCAGCAACAGCAATATGCACCAAGCCTACAACAAAATGATGGCTTCAATGGACAAAGCAGAGCAGTGCGCTTTTCAAAAAATGCTGCGCTCATTTTGTATTGGTTTCTTTAATTGACTTTGGGCCAGTGACTCTCAGTTTTGCAAACAGGATGCACAACCACTGTGGCTGGCTCTGAGTGCAGTACTGCACCAAACTCTAGCGCTGGAGATTTCCCTGATGAGGACTTCATGCTTGAGGAGCCTCTTCCTATCAGCAGTGCGCCTCCCAGTGACAATCCTTCTGGTGCTCAGCACCCCTTTCCTCAACGCCTTCCCTCAACTGGCGCACCTCTCACTACCCCATCTGCCATGCTCTGCGCCCGCCGCAACTCTGACAATGTGGTGGTGAACTATCCCAACCTTCTTAGCAATTTTGGGATCTGTCACCATGAGGAGACAATGTACAGCTTTTTACAGACACTGCATTCCAATGAGGATGCAATGACCCCAATTTGGGCAGGGGAGCTATACCATGGCCGGTATGATGCCTCCTGTTTGGCCACTGAGGTGCGTCTAGGGCTGCAGTCAGCTACCTTAGCTCCCAGTGAGATTTCTGCCCAACATGCTCATACTACTGCCATCTGCAATGAGTATATTGACAAGGTAGCTCAAGTTTGGGCTCTTGAGCTTGCCGCTGACCCCTCCTTCCATAAAACCTTGGACTTGCCCGTCCAGCCCAATATCAACTGTTGCTTCTCCGCCACATTTAAGGCATATCTCTAAGCTGTTACCACTGGTAATGCTTCCTGTTGAGCAACTTGTGTTGTTGCTGGTATGTTCAAAGATACAGATAGATGTTAGCCTTGCCAATGTACTCTACCTAATCCTATGCAAGGGCACTACAGACTACAATATAATAGAACTTAGAAGATAATTATGTTTATTGATACTGGAATACAATCTAGCCAGCAGCTGCAATCTATCCAGGTGTAACTATGAACTTTTTGTTATCCTTTCAGGTGTATATATCAATATATACTGCAAAAACCCTTGTTCTTGTCCTTTCAGACAGTTCTCAGTGGCTACCTTTGCAATAGGTCTATCTTTGCTGGCTACGCCCATCCTGATTGGCTGTCCTTGGCACATGATATGCTACTGGCCTTAGCAGGCATCCATGGCACTTCAGCTACAGCCCACGCTCTTCTTGAGCTAGCCTACTGTCATTTATTGATTGGCTGTATCTTACACACCTATTATTGCGCTGGGGAACTATGCCGTATTTAGTTGATGCTTAGAAATTTGTCCCTGTTCAGCCCTCTTACATTGGAAGGTAGAATCCCGGTATTCCATTTGCAGGGCTTAATCAGTGATCCTTTTCTGGTTGGCAAACCTTCTGCTTATTAATGCAACAAGTTGAATAAGGAATAATACGCCATATAATAGCAGACTTGATCCATTGGTGACTCAGAGGATTATCTGCCGTGTAATGCTGACCCAAACCAATAAGGAACTTGATTATACACTGTGTAATGCTGATCCAAACTTGGTATTTCTTAGCCATTTGTATATCACTTGTTTGATATGAACATATACGCCCATCAGGCTGTGTGGGGCTGAGTTGATACAACATCCAGTAGGGTAGAATAGGTGATATACAATTGATGATTTAGTGATTACACACTGTGTAATCAGTGATATTCACTATATTGGCTAACGTTTATATGGTGTATAATAGTTACATCAATTATAATAAAGCAAGAAATATACAGCATATAATCACTACACATTGGGATGATCAGTGATAATACGGCGTATAATTGTTACATCTATCATAATAAACTAACAATTACACGGCGTATAACTACAATATCAATTATAATAAACTACTAATTATATGGCGTATAATAACTACACTTGATTAGGTGATAACCATATGATGATACAGCGTATAATTGATGCATCTATCATAATAAACTAACAATTACATGGCGTATAACTGCCATATCTATTAATATATGATGACCAAGTGATAATACAGTATGTAACTGTTTAAGATCTGCGTGCAATGAAAAGCCTGATCCTTTGTGGTCAAACAGCTTAATCTCACACTTCCCTTTACCTTTCTTTGGCTGTTGCAACTTGCCACTTCATGTGGTATCCTCCTGAGAGTTTTAAGCCTGGCCAGCCTGGGTATGCTGGTTGTTGCTTGGAGCATTACCGCTCCCTGGCTTACCAGCTCTGCGTCCTACTACCCCTACCCTATTCCTACATGAAAGATGTGTTGATGGACTGCTTCAAAATAGGTGCTGCATTCTCTGCTTGTGGTGGCTGGGGCCGTTTGGTGCCAGTTAGTCAGATCCAACTTCTCTTGTGCAACTGGTTTTCTATGTTGCGCAACTCCCAGTTGGCCTGGGCCCAAATGCTGGTGATCCTGGCTCATGTGTGCCAGCGCCTGGACAACAACTGCTATACAAACCCCACCCATGAGCGCCCAGTGATCACTATTCAGCGCCCTGCCAAGTATCCTGCCCTGCCAACTGTCAGGCCTCTCCTCCTGCTACGTCTTCTGCTCATCAGCGTAGAGGTGCCCCCAACACAAGGGATCAATACCAATGAGCCTGCCTTTTTTTCTTGCAATAAACTTGCTTTTTCTTATCCTCTTTTTTATTGTTTCTATTATTTTTTAGTTCTTATTTTTTATTATATTAAGTTTTTAATTATTGTAGTTATCTTATAAATTTAGTGCTTATAGAAATATTATTGATTAGTGGAGTTTGTATGTTGGGATTTAAATATTGCGCCTCTGCAGCACTAAATATAAAAGTAAGGCACCACAGCGCTTAAAGCTGGGTAGTTTTGCAGTTGAACTTGCAGATTTTTGGTAACCTTATTTTGATAACAGACTTTTTATTTTGATTCAAGATAGTGTTTTTGTGTTGCAGTTTTTTGTGATGGCGTATTTTAGGGTATTTATTAAGTGTTTTTATACTCAAAAAATCTTATTTGGATAACACTCTTCTTATTTTGATTTGAGATAGCCTTTTTGCGATGCAGTTTTTTGAGATGCTTTATTAGAAACCAATATGTAAAAAATAACTATTTAATAATTTTTATTAAGTTTTTTTTTAAATTTTGCTGATGTGAATCCCAACGCCATCTCAAAAAAATTTTGAGATGGCGTTTTTGAGATGGTGTATTGCACTTATGCGTCAATTATGGCAAATGCTATAATTGGCATGTTTTAATCCGTCACAGCCTTACTTTTGATGGTAGGGCTTGTTTTGACTGTGTTGATATGAATCCTAAATAAACCACTTTTTGGATTGATGAGATTAAAATCAAAAAGCTACATTTATAACTATTAGCTCAATGTTATAATTTGGCTTTTATTCCCCTTCTTTTCTATAAAAAAAGCAAATATAAATCACTGAAGTTGGCATCCACTACTTTGTTTTAGCAGGTTTGGATTGAGCTGTACCTTTTAGGTGAGAAGTGGGGGGTACAGTTCAGTCTTTGAGTGGTTAACATAAAATATGAAAATAACAAAAAATGTGGCAGTGATCTCAAAGAAGGAAGTAATTAATTTACTTTGAGAGAGAAGGTCAGATTTTATTTTATATAAAATTAACTTTTTTAACTGAACTAGCTATACTCAGCACTTGAAGAAATTAGGAGAAGGTAATGATCTAGATGGGGATAGAAAAATGTTTTGGAATAAGATGGTCTCTATTTGGGTTCATAACAAGCACTTGTACTATGAGGGGAAGCCATTAGACCACATAGGAGAGTGGTACTTTGTAGCATTAAAATAGTGTAGTGTCACAGTAGTTTCCTTAATGCCATGAATAAACTGTCCCAGTTGAAAGACAAGAAAATCCAGAAAGCCATTGACAAAATTATCATAATTAACAGACTTGAATCAAACTGTTGATCAAAAATGGGTCACAGCAGCTCCAATTAAGCAGCAGGATTTGATTATCCCTGCTAAACTGACACTGATAAATAGATGTAATCTGAGGGTCACCTGATACAATCTCATTTATCATAAAGCTCATCAGAAATTAATCATACAAGGGTTTTTCTCTTTATGTACAAGATATGAGTTGCAATGGTGGGACAGAATAGGAGCCATAGATTCAGGTGCTATTGTTGAGTCAACAAAATTGGTACACATTGAAAATTTCTCATTAATTCAACTCTTAATATTTGAGTCCCTCAGTATTTATCAATAAACCTATAAACTTAACTACTTAATTTAACATATATATAAAGGCATATGGTGGTTTATCTACTCTGATAAATTCCCCACAACCTTATTTTAATTTAGATTATCATGGAAAGATGGGCCCAGTTCCTAGTTCTGCTCTAGCAGGTCCTCCTAATGTTACACCAATGTCTATCAGTGCTGAAGTTTTTACTGTGAAAATAGAAACCAAGAATTTTGGAAATTCCCAATGTCCTGAGTTCTATTCAGAAGACTCTCTTATTTACCCCAGGCAATCTGCCTAGGTTTACTCTGGCTAGTGTTAATATTTCTATTAAATCCTAGTGTTTCATTTGAAAATTTTACCAAACAATATCTGAAACCTGTTGGTGGTTAATAAGAAACTCTATGTAGATTTTTTTGTTTATCCTTCACCACTTAGATACTACTTAATACTATCCTGTAATTTTTGTCACATGTAGGAATTTGTAGTGATCCAATTAAGGGCTTCAAGCCCCTTATATATGGCAGTGTAAATTTACTTTGTACTATATATGAAAATATTATGTACCATTATGCATGAGGCCAAGTGATGATATAACCTTAGACTTGTCATAGGTTGACTCCATGAGTGCCCCTGTATGTTATGAGGTACAGTAGTTTTAAAAGCTATGGCGCCAAGCAAAAATAATTCAGATTTAGACAAAATGAACTTAGATTTAAGCAAATTCAAATTATCAGGTTAAAATATACACTCTTTTAACAGGGATTTTTGGTGTTAATGGACAAAATGGGTCAATATAGCAAAAATTGCTCACACTCCAAAAAAATCTAAATACAAACCAAAATATATGGATTCACAAAAAATGGGTTTGATTTAACATTCAGTGTACATATGGGACATTATTTTTCTTGTTATGCCTAGGCGCCAGATTGGTTATTTTATAACTTAATCACATTATTCATATTCAAATTATTCAGAAAGAGTAAAATACAATCAATCCCAAATATTTAATTGATCTTGGGCTTGGGTGATTTTTTAAAAAATAATTCATTGATTTTATAATTGAAAATTGCAACTTATAGTACTACTGAAAATATCTTAAGTGCTACTACAAACTAAAAATATTTATGATGAGTTGCATGGGAGAGTAATAGCAGCCCCAAAGCTATAAATGCTATTACCCTATCTTTGGCTCATCATAAATATTCTTAGTTTGTTTCAAAAAAGGTTGTTGTTTTTGAAAGACTGATAACTCTATTTAAAATATACCCCCTAGTAAGCTGCCCTACTTCATGAACTTGCCCCAATACACTACTAGCATCTTCTGATATTTTTGTTTCTCTGGTCTCATCAGGTGATTTCAAATGATAATTTATCTCAGAATATTCTGAGAAGCTTTCAAATGTTAAAGGTGAAGTATATAACTTCCCATCTTTCATCAAATATGAAAGATTAATGCGCAGATTTTTAACTTCAAGCTCTCTTTTTATAGGCCTAAATTTCCTTTCATAAATATAAAAAAATGCTTTTTGGGAAACAATTGAACCAGTTAAAGCTGAATTGTATAATTCTTTTCTTCTTTCTTCTTTCTTCTTTCTCACAAATATTTTTTAGATCATTAATGTTGTTAATATAAAGTACATTTTCTTTTTCCTTTAAATTTTTTGATATTACACCAAAGTGACCATCAGCAATGCCTTTTCCATGGCATTCAACAAAACGGTTATATTTTATAGAACCCTTAATATATTTAGGTGCCTCTTTAAATAAGTAATATAAAAATTCATATGATCTAAAATGATTTCCATTATCTGTCTATACTTTTATATTTTTTTATTTTTTTAAATCTATCTAATTTAAGAAGACTTATTAGACATTCACCTGAAAATAAAGAATCATGTGATTTTATTTGAGACAAAAAATCATGATATTCATATTTAATTTTATTTTTTTCTTTAAAAACTAATGCAAACCCTAATAATGAGATTGTTTTTTAATAAAAACAATTATTGGTCTCAATTGGACCACCTCCAACCTTTAAGTTTTCTTTATAATCTATAACTACAACACAAGACTCATCATCTAGTTCATTAATATCTTTTTTATATTCACAATTTTGATGAACATAAAAGCCTTGGTGCTGATTAATAGTCTTTAAGTCATTGTCTATAGATTCTGGTAATGGTAAGTTTTTACTTTTACATTCTTCCTTCTTTTTTTAAAGTGAATTTTTTAAATTACAAATATTGCACATATCAGTTTGTTTTTTACTTTTTATTATATTTTTAGGAATTAATTTATAGTAAGTGGAAATTGAAACTGAAATTTCATTTTTTATTTTCATATTTTCATATATTTCTTTTTTTGTTTTAAGTAGAGAGTATTTAATTTCAGTTGAGTAATTACTCATCTCTTTTTCTATATCTTTATAAATTTTTTCAGGCACTTTTTTTGTAAACTGGCTTGTTTCAAAAGAATTTTCCAGCAATTTTTTAATTATTTTTTTAGTTATTTCTTTTTTTAATGAATAGTTATTATTTTTTTGGCTCTTTTTGTTTAAGCTTACATTTTTATTTTTATTTATTTTTCTTGAGTATTCAAACTCACTTTTGGTTATATTATACCCCATATCATTAAGCTCTTTTAAAGAGTAACTGGAAGTAACCAGAGATTGCAAGGCTGGGAGATGTTTTTGGGGAGAAGATTTCATGAGATTCTTTAAGTTTTCAATGAACTCATTGCCTTTTTGATTTTGAATAGTTGGCAGGAACTGAGCTTTCCCAAATTCAGTTTGAGTAAGGAAGTGCTTGATGAAATTATCAAGATCATCACCAGCAATAAAGAGGAATGCCTTTTTTAACATTGCAATTCTCTCTCTTTTTGTTGAAGCTCCCAAGGAAAAAAAGGGTAGCATGGAAGAAGTAAATTTATCTGAGGACATGGTAGTATTTTGAATCTGTAATTAGGTCAGATCTCTGATGTGTGCCTTAATGATGGAGTAGTTATGATCAGAATGTGGTCTTTGAATGGGGTCTTTTGGATTAGAAGCTTTGTGGTACTTTAGCTCTTATATACCAAGCTAAATGACACCATTCTGAAAGAAATGGTGTGATAGCTTTTATTATAGTTTGAACTTGAATTTATGTTTGCAGAAATTAATTAAATACCCAGTTTTCATGCACAAGTGATATATGTGAAGCAGCTAAGCATTATTATTACATCATATCCTCTTTGTAATCAATGCAAATCAATTAAAATGATGTATTCAGTTAATTGTAACTCTTCTGCATATTGTTAAAATGATAAAATATTAAAGAATTCCATTTAAAGAATGCTTAATTTGAGGTTTGAAGCTCACTTGAACCTTAAAATCAATCTAAACAGTGATAAAAACATCCTAACTTCAAACTATCATAAAATTCTAGATAATTGAGCTTTTTAAATAAAATAAAATGCAAAAATAAAGCTCTCAATCTTATCTTTAATTTTGTTAAATAAAAAACATCTGTTGTGTATTGAAAAAAGAGTATTTATTAGCTTTGAAGTGATCTACTTTATATCATTAGATATAATCATATAATAAAATCTGGATTATGCTCTTTTAAATTACTTTTGCTTTAATATTGAGCATAGTATACATATTAAAATTTTTACACTAATAGAAATATAAGATTCTTAGCTTCATTTTGATAGTTTACAGTGTGAAAAAATATTAATTTTTCATTGAGTTATTAATGTTTTAAATATAAATTGTGTAATTAGTTACTTTTTCAAAATTGAACTGTGTTATGCTGCAACTTGAGCAGCATGTGCATTAGAAAATGGCCTAATCTCTAAAATAATGACCCATATGTTTACTATGAAAATCAGTGACAAAATACACAAAGCACAGAAAGTTAAAACTCAAACCAAAACAAAACACAATAGCAACTCAATATGTAAATAAAATCCCTCAAATGTTGTGTGCAATGGATTTTAATCAAGAATGATACCAAAAAATCTAAAATAAGACACAATATCTGAAAAGAAAATCTTAAAAATATTGTGTTGGGTGCTTAATTTGGCATAAAATCTGGGAAAAGGGTGGAAATTATTTTGGGTACTGTAGATTCTGAACCTAAAGGTAAAAATGTGGGATTGTCAAATTATTTTTGCATGAACTCACCAACTTTCTGGGATACTTTTCATCCTTTTATATAAAAAGTAGGGTTTTCTGGGATGAAAATTACTCCATTAATTTGGTGAGTTCACACAAAAACAATTTGAAAATCCCTCATTTTTACCTTTAGGTTCTGAATTTACAGTATTCTAAAATGAGCTTTGTAAAACCAAAAACAACTAATTAAAAAATAAAATAAAACTATAAACAGATAGTTGGGTGGTGTATGTTCTAATTAAATATCTATATTCAGATAAAAAGCAAAAATTAAAAACCACTGTATAACTTAATTAAGTTTTATTTAGTATTTTATTACACTATAAAATGGAACAAACACAACAACAGAGTGGCAGTGAAGCTGGTGTGCGCTGTGGTTGCCCCTGCGGGTCAAAAAACAGAGTTAGTGCAACCCAAGTGCCTACTCAGGAAGGAGATAGGAGAGGAGAGTTCAATAATGACACTGCACTGACACAGCTGGTTCAAGGAGCACAATCTGATAGGGTGCAAAGCATCAACCCTTGGGTCCCCAAGATGACCCAGAAGCCCACCAAGGTTACCACAACCAAAACAGTCAGGAACAAAGAGATCAAACTTACCTCCTATGTGTTTGACGCTGTGTACCGCCAAGAGTTGGTCCCGTCAGCCATGCTGGAGAAGGTGAAGCCTGTACTTGATACTAGCTACAAGCCCTACGTCAGTGATGGCAACCAGGAAGAGGACAAGGAGCCTGAGTTCTACCAAACTGATGAGGAACAGTTAGTGCTCAAAAAGGTTGCAGCCTTCTACAACAAGGTACCCATGCCCTGTGTTGTGCCCAATGCTAACAAGCCAATCCCCACTGCTAAAAAGCCCGTACAGAAGCACATTCCTGATATAAAGTGCATCATTCTTCTCAAGCTAATATGGGAATCTGGCAACTACAAGGCGGCTGCGGCTCTTGTTGGTGTGGATCCCAAGTACACCTCCAAGACATCAACACCTTAATTGAGACTGGCTGATTCCTTGCTGCAGAGAAATTCTTGCATGTTTTCACTATGTTCACCAAGGAGCACAAATGGGGAATCTACCAGTGGATAACCCAAGACTGCCATCTTGAACTGGTAAATATACAGGCCATGGTTAAATCTACTTTTGGGGTTGGGGCCTTGATTTCCTTTTACTACCATCTGGTGAAGAGAATGTGCTTTTCTTGTAAAAAACTTGGGGTATCTCTGTACAATTGGGATAGCCCAACCAGCATTGAGACCTGGAAAAAATACACAGAGCCTACACTGCACTCAAAAATAAAGAAATGTTTGAATTCAACTATATTAATAAATCAGTGTTTGCTTTGTCTATGCACAATGGCTATGGCCATGTCCCCAAAGGTTCCAAAGACAGACTTTTTGGTGTAATTCAGTCTGCATCACAGCCTATTCAATGGTGGCTCTCCTCAGTCCAAAAGGGATTGAGATGTATCAAATGATCTTGAAATCCCACAACAGCAGAATCTTCTTGTCATTCCTCTGATTGGTCTAGGAGCGCCTGAGGTGCACTAGACTGTAGTTCATCAATGTTATTGTAAGAAGTAATTTTGGGCTTTATAAGGTGGCAGATATCTATGAGAAATTTCCAAAATTTGAGACAGGCATGGCAGATGGCCCAAAACAATTGGCCACATAAAATATGTGCCTATTATGTCTCCCCATGTATTCCCCATTCATAAACCCAATTGAAGAGGTCTTTGGGTGGCTCAATCAAGTTGTTAATTGAGGGACATCATCTGGGTTAGGGGGCTTATTTGATTTGCTATATGTTGGGGTACATATCCTTCCAGCTGAGACTGTGGCCAAGCTCTATTCCCACACTGATTTGTTCATCACTGTGTGCCTTGCCAAACAGCTAATCAACTAAAAGCTCAACAATTTTAACTTTTTTATATTCTTTTATTTACTCTTTTAGATTTATGGATTATTGTTTTATATTTAGATGACTCCAAGCCTTCAATTCCATATAGCGGCACCATTAACACATAGATTTATTTTCAATTTTCAATTAATTATATATTATATTCTGTGATGGCTATCCCAAACAATTATTACCAAAGTATAATGATTATATGATCATGTCACTACTGACAATAAATATAAAAATTCAATTAAAAAAGGTAAATATAAAGCACTCAAGTTATATATGAGTTTTATTAACAAATATTACTATACCTGTATAAATACCTTCCCTGATATTTTTTTGTTTTAGCAATAGTTTGATATCATAAAAAAGCTGTTTAAACTTAATTACAATCAAAAATTAATAATTAAAAATGTAATATATGGGTCATTATTTGTTAGATTAATCTGTTTCCTATTAACTGTGCTACTTAACACTTTAAATTTTTTTAATTTTCTTATCAATAAATTTAAATAATTAAAACAACTTAATCAAATAAATCTCATTTAATCCTTATAATAAAAAACATATATTAAATTAATCATTTTCTACTTACAGCTAAATTAAACCGTATTAAAAGCTAGTAACAATCCTATTTCATATACCATTATTTCTTGAAAGCTGATTAGTATAAAATGACGTCATTCTAAAAAGAGAAAAATAAAAATACAATAAAAACTGATATGATGCTTTTTGTTAGAAATTAAATTGTTGACTAAAATCTTGGCTTTTTTAAAAATATTTAATTTAAAATAAATAATTTTTAAATCCCTCTTTTTAAAAAGAGGGCATATAGCTTTTTTGCATATTTAATAAATAAATATTAAATAAATTTGGATTTGTTTTATATAAAATCTAGTAAAAAGTTAAAAAAAACTAAAACTAAAATTAAAACTAAACTTTTATTGAAATTTCATTGATCTCATTTAGCATAAGTAATTTATTCTTAAGTTAGATTTTATAGAAAATATATAATAAGAACCTATAAGAGAGAAAAAGTTTTTCTTTTCAAATTCTTAAGTACTTAATATTAATAAAATAGCTTTACTGTAAATTCAGAACCTGAACGTAAAAATGCGGGATTGTCAAATCCTTGGTCCAAATTTTGAATCACTTTTGCAGGCAACTCAGCTGAGTGAAAATTAAAATATTTAATAAAAGCAACCATTTAATTTGACTTTTTTGGTTTATGTAAATTGGCAAATTTTAAATCTCTTGAGCAGATAACTCAGCTAACAAAAGACAAAACACAATAAACAAATGCAGGATACATTATCAAAAATGCGGGATTCTAATGTACAATTTGAGATTTCCTGTATTATAAACAAATCATAGACATCATGTAAAACTTAACAAAACTGAAATTGCAGGATTGTCAAATCCAAGAACCAAGTTTCAAATCATAATTGCAATAAATTTGAAATAAATATAATTTATGGGTGTCTCAAAAAGGATGCTAAAAGATCTAGAGTGGATTTGTGAAAATTCTTTTAGGAATCACAGGCATTCTCAAAAATCACCCTATTCCATTTTAGGTTGGCTAAAATTTAGATTGTAATATTTACAAAATTGGCATATATAACAATAAAATTGACTAAAATATACATTCCTCTTCTCAAGTTTAAAATTATACTAAAATTTTTATTTCTTCTTTTAACAACAACCAAGTCAACAAGCTGTTCCCTGGCCTTGACAAAATCATGCAGGGCTACGCTGGGTCTCTTAACAATGAAGCCTCCCTCTATGGCCACTCCCAACCCACAGGCCCCTCTGCAAGCACTACCCAGGAGTGTGTTCTTTCTCCTGCAACTTCCAGCATGGCCTTGTTTGCCCATCACACACAGGCAGCTGCCAACCCAAATCCTGTATCAACAATGGCATCTGGAACCAGCCATTTGAGCCATGGGGTCACTCAGAGAGCCCAGAACCCCAAAACAGCCAATCAGATGGCATTGACAAGTTCCCAAGATAGACACATCCCTCCCCCAGCAATCAGCCTGCAAGACGCAGAAGAAAATTAATCACTACAGAGATTGTTCTTGAAATGGTTTAAAAGCAAGGGAAGCTTATGTCCCTTGGGGAAATTGCGGCTGCAATGGGGTTTGCAAAGTCTACTGTGGCTGCAACCCTGAGAGCCCACGCCAACTGTGGCCCCCTATCAAGAAGACCCTGACTGGTGCCTGTACTTCAACCAAAGGTGATACAGTTCATCCCATTATGATGGCCATTATGTAACATGACCCAGGGATGCCCCTGGTCCAGGTACGTCTCCAGTTGGGACTCCACAGCATCTTCACCAACAAAAGAACAGTGAATTCATGTATGCACAGAGTTGTAGTTGCTGCTAGAATCTTGTCTAATCAAGTTCTCAGTGGCCCCATTTTGGTGGATACCAATCTCTACAATTCAACTATTATTAATTTTATCAAAGGAAGGGCAATGAGGGCCCATAATGACGTTGTTTTTCTGTTGTATGCTAAGATATCTTCAAGTATTCAAGACTATGGAGGAAAGTGTATCCAGTCTGATGTGTACAAGCACGGCCTAATCTTGTATTGTTTTGTTGGGGTTTTATTGGCAGTTTCCCCATTGGGCGTCAATTATTACTCAGCAATATCAAACAGTGAAGATGGGTATGCCTACCAGACAGAGCTCAAGGCCATGCTGGAGGAGTGGGCCACACAAAACGCTGTGCACACAGTTGTACTGAGTGCAGAGATAGAGCAGGGGGAACAGGATACTCAAGAAATCAGGGCTGCAGGGCATACCTGCTGGTCCTACCCCATCAAATACACCACATGCATCTTGCAGATGTATGTCTCTACAATTTTGGTTCTGCCCTCAGGCGCTTAAAGCCTGCCACCTACAACAAACTATGCACCCAAATTGATAAGGGGTATGAGCTTTTCCCTTCTGCGTTTGTCCAGGACTTATTTGATCTCATCATCTTCTATGCAAGTGATAGTGATAAGTCCAGAAAGGACCCCTGCCTCCCCCACGCCAGTCAACCATTTTTTTCAAGCCAGCATATGTGACAGAAGAAAAATATGAGCAATTGAAGCAATCAGCTCTTGCTGCCCCTTCCTAGTCAACAACCATGCCTTCCTAACCCCCCATCAAGCCACCTACCTTCCAACCCTGACTCCTAAACCACCACACATTCCCTCACCACTATCTCTGATGCCGCCCCTTTCACAGGCGCAGATGAAGGTGATAATCATTCTGCCCATTCCCTTCCCTCCCCTCCCCGTCCTTTGATTAGTAAATAAATCTTTTCTTTGTGACAACTTATTAAAATTGATATCTCTTTTTCAATTCATAATTAATAATATTTTATTTTTAAATTATCAACATTTCCCATAATTAATACAATGTTTTACATTTTACAAATAGCTTAAAATTATGAGCATACATATTTTTCATCATCATTAATAAATTAAAGACAATAAACATAAATATTGCAATTAGACATCAACTCTTGATATTTAGAAATCATGTGCACAACTCAAAGCTTTTTTTAACAAATGTCACTGTAAACTTGGCCTTTTCCATTATAATTTAAAATAAATTGACTGTGTTTATATTAGAGAGCCATTAACGCTTAGTACAAATATTGATACATAGTGCATTTTACAGCCTGTATATTTACCTATTGGTAATAATTCTGTAAACTTTTCAGTTGGATTTTTTGCAAGGTAATAATGTAATGGGTTAACAAATTACTGTTTATTGTCATTAATTGGCTGATTTCTTTGCTGTGGCAATTGTGCATTTTCTGATATTTACACACTAGTATCCAATTGGTTGGCTTTACATCCAATCACACAGGCAATAGGAAATCAAGCCGCCACCCTGAGACCGGATGTGGTTGGGGTGGCGGCTTGATTTCCTATTGCCTGTGCAATTGGATGTGAAATCAACCAATTGGATACTAGTGTGTAAATATCAGAAAATTCACAATTGCCACAGCAAAGAAATCAGCCAATTAATGACAATAAACAGTAATTTGTTAACCCATTACATTATTACCTTGCAAAAAATCCGACTGAAAAGTTTACAGAATTATTACCAATAGGTAAATATACAGGCTTTAAAATGCACTATGTATCAATATTTGTACTAAGTGTTAATGGCTCTCTAATATAAACACAGTCAATTTATTTTAAATTACAATAAAAAAGCCACATTTACAATGGATTTTATTAAACAAAATGCATTGAGTTATGCACATAATATCAAAATATCAAGAGTTGACATCTAATTTCTATATTCTAATGCAATATTTACGTTTATTGTCTTTAATTTATTAATGATGATGAAAAATATGTCTGTGTTGAAGATAGTACTATAAAAACCAGATTTTTTGATGTAATTCAAACAAAATGTCAACTATCTATGACTTGATTAACAAATTAGAAATACACTTGCAAAAGGTTATTGAAATAGAAAAAATATATCAGGGAAATAGTGACAGGAAAGCTGGGTGACAAGGGCCAGCCACTAATCCAGTCAAAAGAAAATGCTATGAACAAACTAGGAAATATTATAGACAAAAAGAATAAAAAAGCATTACTAAATCTATAGGGAACAATTCTATCAAGTCTGAAGTTCAACAATGTGGCCTACAATTTGTGGGAGTTCTGGCAGGGGGCCAAAGAAAATAATAAGATCAAACTAATCAAAGGAAATGAAGTTCCAAAGGAAATCAACACAAATGAAGAAGAAACTGACCAAATAGAAACAGACAAAAACAAAACACAAGCAAGAAGCAGGAGCGCTTCACAAAATACAGAAACTTTATCAAATTAAAATCAAGAGGAAGCACAAGTTGCAAGAAAAATAAGAAAAATTAAGCCCAGGAAAATTAATAAAGAGCAGCCAACGCTCATGAAGTTTGCCGATATGGCGCCTGTGGCTGAGGGGGCCACAGGGGAAACAATCAGTAAGTTTTTTATGTTTAACTTATATTTTTTTAGTCATCACCAGGAATAGGGATGGTTGCAGAAGTGGCGGCTTATACGCTGAGTTGGTTTTATGGGGGTTACCAGTCACTGGTAGCCCCTGTAAAACAAATAAATAAAAACCAAATAAATAAAATAAATTCAAAAGAACATGTTTAATTTTTCAAGTAGTGAAGCTAAAAATAGGGAATATTTACCACCTGTGGGGTGCTTGCCGTGGTTGAGGGAAGCATATGAAATAGGATCAAGTATCAACTTCAAAGAAATGAATGAAATAGGTGAGGATATCAAATTAAACTTTGATGAATATATATACAAAAGCATTTAAAGATTCCCCTTCACAAACATCAACAAATATGAAAAGAATTTAATAAAACCTGACTTTCAAATTTGAAATAAATATTTGAAATCTGCAGATTTTAATGAAGTTTTTAAGGCACTATCAAATAAAGTCAGGGATGCAGTCCTTGTGAATAATTTTAAACCTTTATTAATATTGTTTGCCAAAGCCTGGGGGCTGATTCAAGTCAGGCGCCCCTGGAACCCTCTTCAAGTTCCTCCAAACATCCTATATCAATAGGTTAGTTCAAATATTCAAAAAATTATGCATGTTCTTGGAAATTTATACCTTTAAAAGAATCCATGTTGCGGTATACCTGGGAATCCTCCTCCACTGCATATTAAAAACCAACGTCAAAAAGTTGGAGGATGTACCTATTCAAATGAATATTTGCCGCATAGCCCTTGACCGCCAGAAGACACTGCGGGGATATAGGACAGTCAAGCACGTCCTGTATGACTCATTTGCATTGGCAACGTTATAAGGGTATTATGTGCTCCCAAAAAACCCTACTAGTCAATTCACTCACCCGCCTTCCTTTTATCAAACAATCAACATCCACCGGGGTACAGGGCGCCACCCCTCTAGCAATCACATCCAGGGTTGTCCACCACGTACAGAAGAGTATGTGAATCCAATTAGACACATTAGCTGAAAATTTAATTTTGGGGTGTAATTCCCTGGAATAATTGCATTCCCTTTGCAATCAACATCCCCCCAATAAATATTTTCCCCTTGCAAATTAAAATTAATTTTTTTTAACTTTTTATATTATATATTTCAATATTAAAATTTTGATATCTAAAAATTAATATTAAAATTTTAATAATACATATCATAATACTTAAATTTTTAATATCAAATATTTCAATATTGAATAAATCATGATTTAATAAAAATAGTTAAATTTTAAGATTTATAATTATAATTTTATTTTTAATAATTTAATTTTAATTTTAATATTTTACTTTTAATTTTTAAATTATAATAGTAATATATAATTAGGTTGATAATAATAAAGGGACAGTTTAATAAAGTGAACATGTGTAACAATAAAATATGATTATAAATTTGTTTATTTACCAGTGTGTCAAGTACAGTAGTTTTAAAAGCTATGGCAACAACCAAAAATACCTCAGATTTAAACAAAATCCAAGTTGTGCAAGATTCAGGATTCAATTGATTTATAAAAATTCAGTTAATAAATGGACTGTCAAACAAAAAACAAAATTTCACTAGCTCATTATACAAAATTATATCAAACAACAAGCAGTGTAGTTCAACCCAAACAAAATGAACTGACGCAACAAGTGAAATGGATGGATGCTGTTCTGGAGTATATTATAATCCAATCAAGATTCATATGAGGCACCAACAGAAGAACAAAAACAAAACAAAACTTGAGCAATCTAGAAGCAAGATTACACAAGCACAAAACAAAATGAACTCACACAAGATGTGTAGTATGAGCAGCCTAAAATAGAAAAATAACAGTTTAACAGCCAATCAACAGCTATCCAATTTAGCAACAGAGGCATTTTATCCATTTTCATGGCTCCAGATTTGTATGAAAAGGTTTTGAGAACCTTCCAAATATGGACTCAAGATTACAATAAAAATAAATAATTAAATTTTAAAATTTCTACTTTTAGTGATTTTATCCTAGGTTTTTTACAATGGTTTTTACAAGCAATATCTTTGATGTCGCCAGAAGCCAATCCAGCTTCAATGGAGGCAAGGCTCAGAACGTGGAGGCACCTATTTACACCCAAGCCTTTAAGGCAGGTAACGAGGAAGCTAACCTGTATCTGACCACCAACCACTATGGCTTTGAGTTGTTCAGTAGTCACATAGTGTCTAGCTCTGCCCCTGCTCCTGTACCCACCCCCGCACAAGCTGCCCATTAACCAACCAATCAGGATGGCAACCTTGATTTAGAACAACTTCCTGCCGCCAGCCAACGTGCCCCCCCTCAGCCAATCAGACTTCAGCTCCCGCCGCCCAGCGCTCCAAACGCAGAATTATCACAGCCCAAATTCTCCAAGAAATTGTGGCACTGAATCTACAGGGTCTGTTATGGGACCAGATTGCCGCCCAGTTGCAATTCACCCAAGCCACTGTCATGCGGGAATTCAACAGCATGATGAACAGGGGGAATCAGATTGGGGCAGCCAAGAAGCCCAAGAAGGCCCAAGAGTCCCAAATCACCAAGGCGTACCCAATCATGCTCAACCTCCTCCAGCGGGACCCCAAGCTTCCCCTAACCCAGGTCCGGAAGCAACTTGCTCACCATGGCATTTGGGTGTCTGAGCGCATGGTGCAGCTCTGGATGTACGGGAAGGTGGCTTCTGTACGGGTTCTTACCAATTTTGCCAGCAACCAATGGGATGGTGCTGAGGATTCCCCATATGACACTGCCATCAAATCAACCCTGGTCCAATGCCTGACTAGTCTAACTGATGATGTCATGCTCATCTCCTATTACAAGCTATCAATAGCTTTTGATGATTTTGGCAAGCAAGGAAAAGCTGCCGCCAAGAATAGAAGGAAGAAGGTCAAGAAGGGGACGTTCATTGGTGCATTTCTGGCTGTTTCAGCCAAGGGTTTTGTCTACTATCAGAAAAACCCATATTTCATCAATGGCTATACATACAGCCACATCCTTGATGGATTAATCAACTCCTGGGATGGCTCAAATTCCAAGTACCAGGTTTTCTTGAGCCACCAGATGGAGGGTAGCTCCACTGCCCTTGAGGCCATCCAGGGACGCGGGCACCAGGCCTCTGTGTACCCTGCTGGCCATGCAGACGTCCATCTGGCTGATGTTGTCTTCTTCAACATGGGATCCATATTACGGGAGCACTGCCCTCAGGCTTTTAACAACCTATATCTTGGGGTCCTTGACCACAATTTTCTCTTTGGCTGTCAGATGGTGGCTGACTTGTTTGCACAAATGGTTTTCCATGTGAACATGGGCAACCAATCACGTAAGGATAAGCGCCTTCCACCTTGGGCCACTGCCACCTACCAGCCCATCCAGCCAATGACCAATGAGGAATACAACAAGCGTTATATGGCAGCCATCACACAAAATTCACTGCCTCCACCCCTGCCACCAACACCCCTAACCCACAAGCCCAATCCACCCAATCCCAGACCCCCCAGGCCAGCACTGCCTCTACATCTTCCTTTCCGCGTTATTCTGCCTCCTAGGCATCACTCTCCCCCACCCCAATAAACCCCTGTCACCAAACATTTTCTATTTATATTATCTCTTTTTTGAATTTCAATTGTCTATGTTCTCTTTGTTTATAGTTGGTTTTATTCTTTATGTTCAGATTATTTCTATAAAATCATATATTTACTATGTTGTGTATCTAGATCCAGAACACGGTTATTTTTAGCACTTAAACATAGCCCCTTATGAAAATATTAACAAAAATTTGGTGATCAGCTAAATTTGAATTAGAAAATTATAGTATTAACTGTTTTTAGATAAAGTTGTTACTGATCCAAATTCAAAACCTTAATGATAAACTTTAAGCCAATCAGGAGCCAAGTGATAAAGTGATTGTTGTGACATAAAGGGTCATTCAATAATTCTTTGGTGCATGTGTGCTAATTAATATGATTGGCTGGATGTTTTGCCATTGTACGCCATTGCCGCTGTGGCAAGTTGTTGATGGACTAGTGCCCAATCAGCTTCTGGGTTAGCACTAGTCCATCAACAACTTGCCACAGCGGCAATGGTGTACAATGGCAAAACATCCAGCCAATCATATTAATTAGCGCACATGCATCAAAGAATTATTGAATGACCCTTTATGTCACAACAATCACTTTATTACTTGGCTCCTGATTGGCTTAAAGATTATTATTGAGGTTTTCAAATTTGTATCAGTAACAACTTTATCTAAAAACAGTTAACACTATAATTTTCTAATTCAAATTTAGCTGATTACCAAATTGTTGTTAATATTTTCACAAGGGGCTATGTCAAGCGCCAAAAATAATATGGTAATCAAGGAAACAATGCCAACATAAAGCAAACAATACATATCAAGATGAGCGTAAAACATATACAAACTGGGTATAAAGATGGGATAATGTAGTAGATGGTAAAACAAAAAGGAATAAACAAAGAGGCAACAGTATCAAAATAATACAGAATTTATTGGGGCAAAAGCAATAAAAACATATGGAAATATTAGTAAAAAATCAATGAGAGAATTGGAGAAGCTTCTGAAGGATCTTGACTTGGCAATTGCCAAAATAAAAAACATTGACCGCAAGGTCAAAGCCAAAGTGAAGTCTGCCGTCCTCACTGGGGACAAAATCAACAGGGTGTCTGCAAAGGCATTAATGTCAAAAATGCCAGACACCCCAGAGAAGACCATCAAGCGTCTTCTCAACATCTAGAAGACGGTGGTGGAGGGCCTGCAATTTAAGGCATACAATCTTTCTGCAATGTCTGTCTGGGTTGATGACCCAGAGATTTATGAACATCTCAAACCTGCCAAGCATGCCAGGGCAGAGGATACCAAATTTCCAGCACAATTGATTGCGCCAAGAATGGCCAAGCCGGCCAAGGCTGCGAGCAAGGAAGAAACACAAGAAGGTAGCCTAAAAAACAAAATTAATAAATTATCAAAAAACTTACCTTTTTTCTTAGAAAACATAGATAGCAAACTCCGCCAAGTCCTGGTCCCCTTTGCCCCAGCCACCTTTTATGCAAATTATGCCACTCATGTGGCAAAGCAATTGTATCTGTCCCCCCTGCCGTTCAGGAGCTGGAGGACTGTATCCACGGGACCTTTCCAGTGTCACAGGAGGCGTTGGCAGAACTTATGCATGTCAAGGGGGCATCCAAGTGAGCAGTAACTGCCTACAAGAATGCCCAACTGGTCCGCCTGGACCTGGTATCTCTCAGTGGAGTTTACTATTTAAACTCCATTGAGCTTGTTTGGGACGTCCTGGCAATGCTTGCATTCAAGAATGTACCAGAGATGGGCCAGGCTCATACAGCTGCTTGCTTCTGCTTCCCGTTGGAGCACACCCTGTCTTACCTATTGGAGAACTTTGGGCGCGCGGTGGGCAAATTGGCTGTTGCAGACACAACAGCTGTCAAGAAGACAAAAATCCTCCTTGCCAACTTTGGGTTGGCCTGGAGTGCCAATAAAGACGGGGCTCCCTGCAGCCATGAAGCTGACCTTTGCAAAGACCAAGCACAACAAGAAGATCTTTGTGGTCTATAATAAACTGTGTGAGTTCACAGAAGCCTTTGCTGGGCAAAAGCATCATCTGGTTGTTTACCTGGGGTTCCTATTCTACTTTGGGATGGGTGCGTCTGTAGAGGACCTAGACAGGGTCCTTCTGGGAATCAACAAGGCCCGGCTTGCACTCAACAGGAAGAAGGTCCCCCCTGGATACAGCTCAGTGGACCATGTAATCCAAGCGCCCTAGTCCTGACAGGGATTTACAGGTTTGCAGCCCCACGCAAAAAGCTGCTTCTCAGTTTGCACCTTACCCTACTCCCCTTCACCAGCAGGAGGGAGTTTTTAATAAGGGTGTATCCACTGTATACAGTATGGCGGTGGAGGTTATGCGCCACCTCCATTGCGGGGTGGGTACATACAAAGAACCCACTACAGGCGCACACAATAAAAATATGATTCCAATAAATTTTATTACAATTTATAGTATTTTTATTATAATAAAATTTTATAATTTTTATTTCAGCAAACCATTTTTGCAAAATATATTGCAGAAACAGTTTTCATAAAAGCATAAAATTATATGTTAATAAAATAAATTCTAACTTGTACATTTTACGTTTAATTTTTTAAAACTATTTTTATATTTATTTGACTAAAGTGATTTAAATATTTTTGCGTAATCCAGTATTGAGCATTTGGGATTACCTCAGATGGCATAATAAAATAATATATAATAAAATAAATAAATTACTTACATCTATTGATGGATCTTCTGAATGTGATTGCAGGTGTGGAAACATCTAAATATAAAATGATAATTAATAAATCTTGAATAGTAAATAAGAGAATATAAAAAATTAGACACACTAAGCCTTTAATTGATTGGCTGTTTGGCTAGGCACGCGGGAATGAACAAATCAATGTGGCCATAGAATTTGGCCACGGTCTCAGCTGGGAGGGTGTGGATCCTGGCCTGCAGCAAATTAAAGAGGTCCTCAGTCCCAGTTGGGGTTCCTTGCTTGACAACTTGCTTGAGCCACCCAAAGACTTCCTCAATGGGATTTAGGAAGGGCAAGTAGGCAGGGAGGAAGAGAAGGCACATATTTGCTGTGGCCAATTGCTGGGGGCCCACTGCAATGCTTGTGTCAATCATAGGGAATTCCTTGAGAATGTCAGCCACCTTGTGGAGACCAACATTGTCCAACACAATTACGTTGGTGAAGCCCAGGCTCATGCGCCTCAGGTGCTCCTGGACCAATTGGAGAAATGATAGAAAGGTCCTGCTTTTATGCAAAACCAATATCATTTGGTAGAGCTTGACCCCCTTTGGACCAAGGAGAGCCACCATCAAGTAGGCTGTGGCGTGGACTGCAGCACGCCAAGCCATCCCGTCATTGGAGTCTTTGGGGACATACCCATTGCACATTGATGAGGCAAATGCCAATTTGTCAATATAATAAAATTTGACTGTCCCCTTGGCTTTGAGGGCAGTGTATGCCTCTGCATAGTTTTTCTGGATGTCAATGTTGGCTGGGCTGTTTCTGTTGTAGGGAGATACCCCAAGCTTTTTCCAGGAAAAGCGCATCCCCTTGAGCAGATGGTAGTAAAAGGAAATCAAGGCCTCAATCCCAAAAGTAGATTTAATCATGGCCTGTATATTTGCCAGTTCAAGATGGCAGTCCCGGGTGATCCACTGGCGGATTGCCCATTTGTGCTCCTTGGTGAGCATGGTGGAAACATGCAAGGATTTCTCCTCAGCAAGGACACGACCAGTATTAATGAATTTTTTGAAGGTCTTGCTGGCGTACTTGGGATCTACTCCAACAAGGGCCGCAACCGCCTTGTAATCACCTGATTCCCGTATTAGCTTAAGCAGGATGATGTGTTTGATGTCAGGGATGCGCTTCTGGGCGGGCTTTTTAGCAGTGGGGATTGACTTGTTGGCATTGGGCACAACACAGGGCATATGCATCTTGTTGTAGAAGGCTGCAACCTTTTTTAACACCAGCTGTTCCTCATTGGTTTGATAGAACTCGGGCTCCTTGTCATCCTCCTGATTACCATCACTAACGTAGGGCTTGTAGCTAGTATCAAGTACAGTCTTCACCTTCTCCAGCATGGCTGACGGGACCAACTCTTGCCGGTACACAACGTCAAACACATACAAAGTAAGTTCTACCTCCTTGTTTCTAACTTTCCTTGTAGTGGTGACCTTGGTTAGCTTCTGGATCAGCTTTGGCCCAAGGTTTTATGCTCTGCACCCTAGCAGCTTGTGCTCCTTGAACCAGCTGTGTCAGTGCAGCGTCACTATGGAACTCTCCTCTCCTGTCTCCTCCTTGAGTAGGCACTTGGGTTGCGCTAACTCTATTCTTTGACCTGCAGGGGCAACTGTGACCGCGGCGCACAACAGGTGTATTGGTACTCTGTTGTTATGTTCCTTCCTTTTTGAAATTTAATAAAATATTAAATAAATTTCAATTAAGTTACTCCCTAATTTTAATTTTTGCTTTTATCTGAATATGGGTATTTAATTAAAGGTTTTCCCACCCAATATCTCAATTATAGATTTTTTTTCTTAATTAGTTGTTTCTGGTTTTACAACGCCCATTTTAGAATACTCAAAAAAAATCCACCCATTTTCCTAGATTTTACTGCCAAATTCAGACACCCAACACAATTTTTTTAAATTTATGTTCAGATCTTGTGTCTTATTTTAGATAATTTGGTATCATTTGATAACAATCCATTGCACACATTGTGTGAGTGATTTTGTTTATGTAGTGATTTGCTATTGTTATCATTTTTGGTTTGAATTTTGACACACCTTGCTTGGGTGTATTTTGTCACCAATTCACATAGTAAACATATGTACACCAAAAGTCAACTCACACCATTTTGTTTGTGAATCAATGCATTTTGGATTGTATTTTGAATGGTTTTGCTTTTTGTGTGAGCCCTTTGTTGCTGTGTTGACTCATTTTGCCCTTTAACGCCAATAAACCCTGTTAACAGAGTGTATACTTTAACCTGAGAGTTAGATTTTGTTTAAATCTGAAATCATTCCGTTTAAATCTGAGGTATTTTTGGTTGTTGCTATAGCTTTTAAAACTACTGTACGGGTTCATTTATTACATAAACAAACAACACAAAATGAATTTATCTGCATCATGTGGCCTGCTCCACTTATATTCTAAAAAAATGATTGTTTAGGACTCAAATTACCTTTCCCTTGTAATATTATTTGATAAATATATTTGATATGCTTGACCTGCGTCCTAAGTACTAATTAGTAAGCAATACATAAAAAGCATTGGCTTCCATGTTGTGTGGCTATAGTGGCACTGATTTAATAAGGATCAGATGATGACCTGCAAGTTCCAATTTGTGGCTTAACAAAGCCAAAGTACCAACAAGGATTCACAATTATTTAAATAAAATTAATCTATTTCTATCTTTTTTTAATTTATTTATTTGTTGGTGCAAAAGCCAATAATAATATTCAGTGCATTATCATAAAGATATATCCATCTTACCTAGTATAATTAATTTTACTTACCTTTTCTATGTATTCTTATATGTCTATAATACAATCAAATGTCACATTATTATATAAATAATAATTTTTGAGTCCTAATAAAAACAATAAAACCTGGAGCACCCATTTATCTGATTAGCTCAGAGGCCAGGGCTTTAGGGAGGAAGGATTCCGAGTGCTCATATAAAGCCGCCACCACATTGGGTGGCATTGCAAATTGGCTGATCTCAAGAATGTTGAAGAGATCCTCTGTATCCTGAGGGAGGCCTTGTTTCACTTTATTCTTGATTTAACCAAACACTTCCTCAATTGGATTCAGAAATGGGGAATATGGCGGGAGGAAGAGAAGTCTCATTGGACATTTGGTAAGCCAGTGGCTGAGGGTGTGACTGTTTTTGTTGATGGGGGAACTTGGACACAACCAGATCCACTTTGTGGAGCCCAACATTATCAAGCACAACAACTTTGGTTGTGCTGCTGTAATTTATCCAAAGGTACTCCTTGATGGCTTGGAGAAAATCAAGAAATGTTCTGCTGTTATGGGAGCCCTTAATCATTTGGTATTGGTCCAACCCGCGAGGACCAAGAAACACAACTATTGAATAGGTCTGGGAACAGACAGCTGCACAATGGAATACACCGTCCTTGGACCCCTTCTCAACCCACTCATGCCTAGACCTGAGTGAGGAGGAAAACAATGATTTGTTGATATAGAAGAACCGGACATTCCCAGTCTCATTTAGTGCCAGATATGTCTCAGCATAAATGTGTCAATCCTTGATGGTCTTTTCACTGTTCCTATTGTATGGAGAAACTCCAAGCACCTTCCACAAGAAGCCCAAATCAACCATAGTTTTGTAGACAAGGGTTTTGGAAACAGAAAGTCTGAACTCTGTGGTGAGCATTGATTGGACAGCAAGTGTGTCCAGGTGGCAATTCCTGGCTACCCACTGCTTGATTGTGTCAATGTGTACGGGATGAAGGAGTTTTGGCTGTCTTTTTGCTTTGGTGGATTTGGCAATTTCCTGGTATTGCCAAACTTGGTGTTGATGTTGGCAATGTACCTGGCCATGACACCAAATCGGGATGCAATATCCCAAACCGCCATTCCCCCGTTCAAGCAGTTGAGGAGAGCTTCACGCTCACTATCTGTCAACTGACGCCGGCCCTTGACAGGTACCACAGCATCCTGGCTACCAGGCTCAACACAGGGGATGGGTACCTTCATGTAGAAGGCAGGATCACGCTTGCTTGCAGTGGCGCCATCAATGGTGGCATAAGACACAGGCACAGATGGCTCCTCAGTTGTGGCCAATGGCTGATAGGAGGTATCAAAAACGCGGGGGCAGGAAGTAGCAACTCTTGGGTCAAGAGCGCAGGGCCAGGTGACAACTGGGTAAACAGTGGAGGTGTAAGTAACCTCAGTGTTCTCAGTGACCCTGGTGTAGGAGACTTTTGTGGCAGGCCTTGAGAGTGGCTTCTGTCTGGGATTCAGGCTGGTTGATTGGGCTTGGGATGTGGGAGGTGATTGGCTGGCGCTGACACCTTGGGAGGCCTGTGTATTGGCATGAATCCCCTCAAGTTGGGTTCTGGGTCTGTTCTTGGACCCTCTGGGACACCCTTGTGGACAGGCTGCCCTGCGGGCTGGTGCAGGAACTGGTTGGGAATGCAATTGACGGTCCACAAAAATAAAATAAAAAAATATATTTTAGATTAGATATGTATTTATTTGGATTTATTGGTTTAGTTGTGGGTAGTTGTTTTCTCTTGATTTAGCCTTGAATAGTAGCAGAGTTTCTATATCCATAATTTGAAGTGTATAATATTATATCCTTTCCAGTTTTGGATGATTTTAAAGTTTAATCACTTTTTATGTCTAAACATGGTTGTTGAGATTGAATTTTTCATTTGATATTATCCAGAGTGGAGCTTCTTTATTTGGGTTGGTGTTTCCTAGTGTACTTACTGTACATTAAATTTAGATTCCAGTTCCTGCAATTAATATCTGAGTTTACTAGTGGCATTCAAAAGTGATTTGAAATTTGGTTCTTGGATTTGACAATCCCGCAATTTCAAAAAACATAGTAAACTTAATGAAAATGGCTAATGGATTTGAACACTTCAAATCTGATTCCAGTTAATTCATTTTGTCCATTGGAAATATGCAGTTCAACTTGAACTTTGCAAAGTGTCTATGAGTTCCCGCATTTTCAAATATTCAA
>QTSX02003253.1:0-27147 GCA_014839935.2 Entomophthora muscae
GACCCTACTTGTCACAGCCCATACCAGAGTCCGGCTGGACTCCCACAGGGGAGGCAGGCCGGGCCTGAAAGGCCATGTACACAATAGGCGCTATGTGAACCAGGTAGTTTAGAGCAGTGGCTAGGGGCACCAAATCCCAGTATGGGGCACAACTTGGTCAGCCAGCCCCAATACTGTGATATAGACAAACCCCAGCTTGCTACAGTCCTGGGTGAGAGGCGTGTTGGGGAGAGGAGGGGCAGTTAGAATATCCTTCATTGCTGGTGGCAGGTCCAGGTGATGGGGATGGAAATACTCCAGGTCAAGGGCGCAAGGCAGTTTGGCAAGGACAACAGGAGTATGGCCGGGAGGATATGGGTATGCAAGTTTGTATTGAGTAGTGAATTCACAAATGGATGCAAAGAGAATAATTAAATTTGAGCAAAAATAGACAATTCCTGCAATAAAATAATAATTTTTAGGCATAAACTTGCTTTATTAAGATATCAACAGTGAGGAGGGCTTCTCCCCCCTCACTACTTATACTTACTGAAGGTTCTGTGGCCTTTTGTGCCACCAGAGAACTGATGGCATCATTTGGAGTTGGATTTATAATTTTACCCAGAATTTGCGTGCTTGGCCAAGAGGGTGAGATCTCATTGGCTGCTATAACATGAACCTTTTGAATTTTGCAGCATGGCAAGTTGCTACAGTTATTTTTAGCTCCGGCAATGAATCAATTGTCCGATTGCGCAATCAAACAATCACACTCCTGATGTGCCATTTCCCAATAGGTAGGTGGCCCAAATTTGATAACAGGCTCAATGCCAGGGATTTAAGGCTTGTGGGCCTCTCAAATCCTGGGCCATTTGCTAGTTGAAAGGGGGGTATTTTGCCCTGGAAAGTGCTTTGTGGGAGTTTCCACGCTGTATGTTTACTCAACTCTAAGGAGGCCAGCTGACTGTCCAGGGCAATCTGGGCCCTGACATCATCCCCTACCATAGTTGAGCTTGTAGAGCACAACTCTTTACTCCAAGACTTATATTCTTTTAGTAGGATGGTGGCATTCTCCAGGTTGGATTCAGGTTCCCAAGTATTCTCTTCATGGGGGTATCATTTCCATTTGACCAGAAAGTGAGGTTTTTGGTATTGGAGTTTGTGTCCCAGGATGGCTTTGACCTTGTGTTTTGTGAAGCTTCCTATTTTGATAGGTGGGGGAGCTGTTCTCACTATCTGATGCAGGAGAGAAGGTCCTTTCTTTTTTTGATAACAGGGAGCGGTGGAATATGTCATGAATCTTCCATCTGGGGGGCAGTTCTAGTCAGTATGATACAGTACCAATGTGTTGTAAGACTTTGTAAGGACCTGTTTGTTGGGGGCTCAAGCTAGCGCAAGGGGCAGTGGTCTTGATGTTCTTAGCGCTGAGATACACAAGGTCTCATACTTCAATTGGGGGGGGCAGGGCTTCATTTCTTGTTGTCAAAATCCTTGTATACTTGTACTGCTCTTCTCAGGTTCTTGGCGCATTCTTCTTGGCACATGCGGATGTTACTAACCCAGTCTTGTCCTTTGGGGTTGTTGGCTTCCTCTGTGGGGGGGGCATCCCATGTGGGGTTGAATCTGTAGTTGGCTTTGAAGGGGGGCATACCAGTGGAGCTGTGGTCTTGGTTGTTGTACACAAACTGAGCCATTGGTAAGTGGGTTACCCAATTGTTTTGTTCTGAGTTAACGTAGCATTGTAAGTACTGTTTGAGGACCTGGTTCACTCTCTTGGTCTGTCTGTTGCTCTGGGGGTGGTATGCAGTAGACAACAATATTTTTATTCCCAAGTCCTTTAGGATTTGGGCCCAAAACTTAGAGGTGAATTGTGGGCCTCTGTCTGAGACCACTTCTCGTGGGAGTCCATGGTTTGTGAATACTTGGTTACAGAATAGAGTGGCGGTTTTTTTTGCGGTTACTTTGGTTGTTGTTGGAATGAAGTGAGCCATCTTGGTGAAGCAATTGACAATTACAAGGATGGCGTTGAATCCTTTTGAATTGGGTAGCTCCACAATGTAGCCCATGGAAACTGACTTCCAAGGGCCTTCTGCAATCTGAAGGGGTTTTAGTAATCCTTCTGGCTTTCCTTGCTTAGGTTTGGTACATCTTCATATCTTGCAACCACTGAGGTATCCTTTAATCTCTGGCTTCATCCTGGGCCACATGTAGGTTCTCTGAATCCGTTTGAGAGTCTTTTTACGTCCAGGGTGTCCTGACATGGGGGAGTCATGGTATTCCTTCAGTATCTCTAAGCGCATTGGGCCTTCTGGTACATAGGTGCGTCCATGTAGCTGCAGGATGTTTCCATGTAGGGAGTAACCATTTTGGTAGTATTGACTGTTGATATCTTTCTTTAAGTCTTCCATGATGAAGATACAGTGCTGGTCTACGGTCTGAGCTAGCTGATTTCTTCTCTTCTACTGGCTAGCCCCAGGAATAGGAGCATTGGCTCAATCATGTTTGGGGACAGTAAGGATTTAGTGTTGAATTCTTCAATCTCTTTGGCACTAGGGAAAAGCTCAACTCTTATGCTTAAGGCATCTGGTACAATGTTGATCTTGCCAGGCTTGTAGCTGATTGATAAGTCATAATCTGTTAGGAATAAGGCCCATCTAGCTTGTTGCTGATTCAGTTGTTGTGGTTTGAAGAAGTATGTCAGGTTCTTGTGATTGATCATGATTCTCACAGGGTGGTTGGCGTCACACAAGTATCTTCTCCAATGTTTCAAGGACTGGATGATAGCAAGCATCTCTTTATTGTAGATGGGGTAGTTCAACTCAGGTGGTGTGAACTTCCTTGAGTAGTAAGCTATAGGGTGCAGCTTACTATCATGTCCCTCCTGAAGCAACACCCCCCCAATGCAAAGTCATAGGTGTCTGTTTCCACAATGAAGAGCTTATTGTAAACTGGCATTGCCAAGAAGGGGGCAGAAACAAAGGAGTTCTTTAGCAACTTAAAGGCTGACTTGGCAGTATCATCCCACACAAAAGGGTGTTTCTCAGAGGTGAGGCGGGTCAAGGGCAAGGGCAAGCAGATTGAAGAAAAATTTTGGACAAATTCCCAGAAGTTTTCCAGGCCCAGGAAACTTCTGACCTCCTTGCAGTTCTTAGGTTCAGGCCATGATGTCACGGCCTCTATTTTATCAGGCGTCATTGCAAGACCTCCTTTCAGTACATTGTACCCCAGGAACTCTACTTCTTCTTGGAAAAACTCACATTTCTGGAGCTTAACAAAGAGTCTGTGTTCCTTGAAGCTTTGTAGGACAGCTTGAAGGTGCTCAACATGTTCCTCAGGTGTGCAACTATAAATGAGGATGTCATCTAAGTAGGCTACGCAACACTGGTCCTTGAGTCCTCCCAAGACCATGTCCACCATAGTTTGAAAAGTACTTGGCGTGTTGCACAGCTCAAACAGCATAACCAAGTATTCAAAAAGACCTTGCCTAGTCTTGAAGGCAGTCTTCCATTTGTTGCCAGGCCTGATCTGGATCTGGTTAAAGGCATCCTTCAAATCAACCTTTGAGAAAAAGTTGGCTCCTGAAAGCTGGTCTGAGAGGTCTTCAGCATTGGGTACAGGGTATCTGTTCTTCACCGTGATGCTGTTTAGGTCCTGGTAATTGACACAAGGACGTAAGTCACCACCCTTCTTTGTAACAAACAATTGAGGGGACAAACAAGGAGATTTGGAGACGTGCATATATCCCTTCTTCAACATCTTGTCCAAGTACTCTCTTAAGGCTGCTTGTTCCTTCATGTTACAACTATAGACGGGTCTATGCTTAGGTTGGGTTCCAGGGAGGAGGTCAATGGCATGGTAAAACTGGCTATGTTTTGGCAAGGCAGTGGCTTCTTCTTTGGAGAAGACAGACTCCCAAGGCTTCAAGCATTTTGGGATCTTGGCCTTACAGGGTTCCATGGTGATTTTGTTTAACTCATGGGTCTTCTGGGGGTTCAGGACGGGGACCTCTAAGGTTTGGCTCTCATGAATGACAGTCACTTGATGGTTCTTATAGTCCAAGTTCAATTGGTGGTCAACCCACCATTCAAAACCTATCACTACAGGTTTAGGAAGCTTCTCCATGACGTAGAATCTGGTGGGCAGCAATCTCTTGTTTAACTTCAGGGAGACAAACTCTTCAAATTTGTGGGACAGGTCTGTTGTCTTGTTACCCAAGGTTACCAGTTGGGAATTTCCCTGGATTGGTACACCAAGTTTCTCAGCTAGGCTATGTTCCATATAGTTGAGGGTTGCCCCACTGTCTAGGAGAGCTACAGTGTTCACCTCATGGTCATTATAATATAAGGTAGTGTCAATGATAGAATAAGATTGTGAAGCATTATTTATTGCTGAGATGGTTGCTCCGTGGGTTCCATTGGAGCAGCTAGTGCAGTCCTCGGATAAATGGCCACTCTGGTGGTAATAGAAGCATAGTCCACTTCTGATGTGGCGTTGGTACTCTTCAGGGGTCATGTTTAAGAGGGGCCTACTCATACCAGGGGTTTGATTTTTCTGGGGTTGGCCAGTGTGGTACCCTTGTGGTTGGCTGAAGTCCATGCCTCTGGCAATAGCCAGGAGCTTGTCTTTGGGAAGGTCACATCAGTGGTGTCTCATTAGGCTTGCATGGTGTGGGTTCAGACTGTTTCTGAAATACAAGCTTGATATGTTGTCAGGAATCTTGGCTGCATCTGCCAGGCGTAGAAATTGTTGTATATAGGCCTCCAGGTTGTCTCTTCCCTGGGTCAGGCGGATGAGCCCCATATAGGCTTGGGTCTTGGCCCCAGAAGGGGTAGTTGCAGAGTTCATTCTCTCCAGGAACTGATTGTAGGAAATTATGAGTTCTGGGTCTTCCTCAAGGCAGGTCAAGAAGGTTTCTCTGGTATCATCCTTCAGTTGGGCAGCCACCATCATAACCTTCTGGGTGTTGTCTCTGAAGCTCTTGGGGTGGGCGCAAAACAAGGCGTTTACAATGATCATTCATTTTCTGAAACCAGCCAAGTCCAATTTTGGCAGGTCAGGAAAGGTTGTGGGGGTAGCAGTATTCTGTTTTGAGGTGGAGATGGTCACAGTCTGGATCTGGGATGGCTTGGCGACAATTTCTTCTTGGCATTTGTTTGTTTCTTGTTTCTTGGTCAAATACTATCTTAGGTAGTAAGCTGAGGTCATAAATAAAAGCATACAAGATGCCCCTATAATCAAAGAAAAATAGGGGCCCAGGGTTACTAGTTTAGATATGGTTGACATACTGTCATGACCCATACCAGAGTCTGGCTGGACTCCCACAGGGGAGGCAGGCTAGGCCTGAAAAGCCATGTACACAATAGGCACTATGTGAACCAGGTAGTTTAGAGCAGTGGCTAGGGGGCGCCAACTTCCAGTATGGGGCACGACTTGGTTGGCCAGCCCCAATACTGTGATATAGACAAACCCCAGCTTGCTAAAGTCCTGAGTGGGAGGCGCGTTGGGGAGAAGAGGGGCAGTTGGAATATCCTTCATTGCTGGTGGTAGGTCCAGGTGATGGGGATGAAAATGCTCCAGGTCAAGGGCGCAGGGAAGTTTGGCAAGGACAACAGGAGTATGGCCAGGAGGATGTGGGTATGCAAGTTTGTATTGAGTAGTGGATTCATAAATGGATGCAAAGAGAATAATTAAATTTGAGCAAAAATAGACAATTACTGCAATAAAATAATAATTTCTAGGCATAAACTTGCTTTATTAAGATGTCAACAGTGAGGAGGGCTTCTCCCCCTTGCTACTTATACTTACTGAAGGTTATGTGGCCTTTTATGCCACCAGAGAACTGATGGCATAATTTGGAGTTGGATTTACAATTTTACCTGGAATTTGTGTGCTTGGCCAAGAGGGTGAGATCTCATTGGCTATTATAACATTAACCTTTTGAATTTTGTAGCATGGCAAGTTGCTACAGTTATTTTTAGCTCCTGCAATGAATTGATTGTCCAATTGAACAATTGCGCTCCCAATGTACCATTTCCCAATAGGTAGGTGGCCCAAATTTGATAACAGGCTCAATGCCAGGGATTTAAGGCTTGTGGGCCTCTCAAATCCTGGGCCGTTTGCTAGTTGAAAGGGGGGTATTTCACCCTGGAAAGTGCTTTGTGGGAGTTTCCACGCTGTATGTTTACTCAGCTCTAAGGAGGCCAGCTGACTGTCCAGGGAAATCTGGGCCCTGACACTACTTGGGACTACCTTCCCACAGAAGAGTCAAGCAACCCTGAAGGACAATATTGGGTGGCTATCATCCATAACACCCAAGAAGAGTGTGCCCAAAACCTGAAGCAAGCTGTACAGACCTACAAAGACTTTGCTGACAAGAGGAGAAGCCCTGGACCATCCATAGAAGTTGGGGACATGATTTACCTCAGTGCCAAAAATATCAAGACTAAAGCGCCATGTTCAAGCCTCAGCCCTAAGAAAACAGGACCATACAAAGTTTTGCAACACATAGGAGAAGCAGCTTACAGGTTAGAGCTCCCGTCTAACTGGAAGATCCATGACGTCTTTCACCAATTGCTATTGTCCAAGAAGAAATTTACCTCACACCCTCATCAAGTTGTTTGCACTGTTCATCCCCTGCTCAAAGTAGGAAGCTTTCTAGAGCATGAGGTTGAATAGATTCTAGACCACAAGATGAGATATTGACAACTACACTACTTGATCAAATGGAAAGGTTACCTGCCTGAAGAGAATACCTGGGAACCTGAAGATAACCTTGCCAATGCTAGTGCCCTCCTGACAACGTACAAGACCAGGCATCCAGAGTTAAGCTGTAAGAGCTCAACTATGGTGGGGGATGATGTCAGGGCCCAGAATGGACCAGAAAAAACTCTATGTTGCATAGGTTTAAGGCCTGTTATTGAGCAACCGTGCAACCAAACAATTATGTTGTCAATCACACAGATTAACCCAAAAAAAAACTTTAATTCCAAGTGAATAATTGAACCCTGGTCAAGGCCAACCCTGGGGGCACTTGGAAACCGCTCCAAAGCCAATCAAAAAGATTTTAATTGGCCTACACCCTCTGAAACCCAGGAATGGGGACTTAGGTTTCCAAATGGCCTAAAATTCCCCTGTCAGCTTCCCCAGGGCAAAAATAATGAAAGGATTCATCTAGCTGACAAATCAGGAGTCATCAATGGAACCCAACTCAAGAATAATTCATTGACAGTCAATAAGGAGTTGCCAGTAAGTCCAATTGCAGTTTCCCAGCAGGATATAGCTGGGAACACTGGCAACCCCTTTCCTTGTTGACATCTTCATCTAATAAACTTTTGTTGGTTAATGTACACTGAGCATTTATACTTTTCAGGGGTTTTATTACATTATCACAAATTTTATACTGCTGGTGCTTTCAAACAGAGAGTACCTCCAGCACCAACGCCAGCGCTGGTAAACGGAGCAACTTCTTGCTGCCTCTAACCAAACACCGCCAGCCTTCATCCCATCTCTTAAAGTGCTGTACCAAGAACTAATTACTGCTCCTGCACCATGCCTCTCATTTCCTGGTGTTCCTCTTCTTCAACAACTTTTCCAGCCAAGCCCAACCATAAGCACCTCCATAGGAGAATTTTCTCTTGTTTCTTCTGCTTCATCATATGATTACAGTAAGCTTGGGTTTGCCTATTTGACCATAATGGGGCTCACTGAGCAAGTGATATCCCACATGGGAGTGTGGCGCCCTTGGGCTATAGCTGCCAATTATGTGATGTGGATGGCCCCATCATCTACTGGGCCTTCCAGGCTTGACCCTTCTGCTTGACCAGAGGTTCCTCTGAGAGTCACCCAGGCCATGACACAGATGTTGATGATCCCAAAACCTATGGATATTCAGTCCTAGCTATTCCCTGAAACCATTGTAGTCCCTTATAAACTACGCTCTGGGAAAGCTACTATAACTGCCAAGTCTCTACCTGAAGCCAAAGAGATTGTCTCTTGCCCTTACCTCACTCAAGCCAAGATGTCTCCTGTACTTTTAGAATTCTCTGAGGAAGCAGCTGAAGTAGCTGATACTGTTTTCAAGAATGTTTCAGTCTCACGCCCTATCCAGACTGTCTACAAGGAGTTCCCAGGCTTGAGATGCATGATTGAGAAGTGGTACAAGGAACTGGCTGAAGCCCAAGATATCCTGGCTGTCCTCCTGCCCTTTGGTTGTACTACTACTTGTGTAGAGATATCCATCCAAAAGGTGAAGATTAAGACTATTTTGGATATTGGATCTTCTGTTAATGTTGTCTTCTCAAAGCTTGTCAAGAAGCTTAAACTTGCCCCCAACTTCAATTACCACCAGTCTTATGGTACAACTGGGCTGTCCATGACTTGGGCTATAGGGGCATACTCTGCACTCCCTATGTGGTTTGGCAAACTAATCTTAGCTGCTCCTGCTGTGGTCTTGGGGAATGAGAGTTACAATCTTCTAGGTGGCACACAATTCCTTAGAAAATATAATGGGATCATCAATTTAAAAGACAGCTATCTCTCCATCTTAGGGTATGAAGTCCCTCTAATCTTTGAGGAGCCTGCCAAGGTTCCTAGGAAATGCCTCAAGACATGTGCCTTGGAGTACCCCACTGGTGTCTTCACGCTAAAGTACTGGACCCACTTGTTTAATATGAAGTGTCATCCTATAGCCTGTCCTGAGTCTGAAGAGATTCCTCTCCTTGCCACTTCTGCTGTGACTATAACCCCTGGATCTCAAGCCATCCTGGACTCTCATATATCATATGAGTTTCCTGAGTGCACCTTCCTGGGACTGTTTCTCCTCCCTCACTAGGCTGCAACAAACCCTATCTCTGCCCTGGGATCTTGGATGTCTCTCACAAAAATCCTGTTCAGTTGCTGGTGGCCAATTTAACTGTTCTCCCCATAAATGTGTCTAGAGGCCAGGTTGTTGTCTATGGCAAGTTGCTGAATGCTCCTGATATGCTATCCCTACATCCCTTTGGCACCTTTAAGGATTTCAACTTACCTGAAGACAAGCCACAGGTCTTATCTCTGTTCACTGCTCAGGACTTCCTGCAACTATCCCCTGTCCAACAGAAAGAGGTTCTTGACTTGCTAGATCAGTTTTCAGATAACTTTGCCAAAGATAGAACTGACTATTGTCTAGCTAAAGAAGTCATTCATCAGATAGACACTGGTGATGCTCCCCCCTTCTGAGCTAAACCTTACTGCCGTAGTTGAGTGAAAGACGCTCAGGTGTCTAAAGAGCTCAAGCAACTATTAGATGCTGGGTTACTTGCTTCTTCCCAAAGTCCATGGGCCTCCCCTTTGCTCATCTTGAAGAAGAAAGATGAAGGTCACCACATTGTAATGGACTATTGACAGCTAAACTCCTTAACCAAGAAGGATTCTTACCCCTTGCTGTGTATTGACAATGCACTCTGCTGCCTTAGAGGCTCCAAATTCTTCTCAGCTATGGATTTGGCATCTGGTTACTGGCAAGTTGACCTCTCTCCAGAGGATAGGCAAAAAGCTACACTGATCACTTCTGAAGGTCGGTTTGAGCCTACCTGTATGCCTCAGGGGCTATGCAATGCCCCTGCTATCTTTCAGCAAGCCATGGACTCCATCCTTTGTGATCTGAAGCTCTCTTGTGTCCTGGTGTACTTGGATGATATAACGGTCTTCAATGCTACCTTTACAGATCACCTGGCTAACCTTAAGGAAGTGTTCCTAAAGATCTGGGAAGCTGGCCTCAAACTAAAACCTTTGAAGTGTGCCTTCTTCAAGGAGTGTCCTGAATTCTTGGGCCATTAAGTGACCTGGACTGGGATTTGTCCTATGACCAAGAAGGTTGAAGCTATTGACAATATGCTTCCACCCACCAACCTGCGCAAAGTTCAAGTCTTTCTGGGCATGATGGGGTATTACAGACATTTTATTCCTGATTTTGCCAACACTAGTGAACCTCTGGTTCAACTGTTACACAATTTTTCCTTCAAATGGACCACTAGTCAACAACAGGCCTTTGAGACTCTTAAACAAAAGCTCAAAGAGTCTCTCATCTTAGTGTATCCATATTACTATAAGGAGTTCATCCTCTACACAGACACTAGCAACCTAGCTATTGGGGCCATCCTGGCTCAGCTAGATGATGAAGGAGTGGATCACCCTGTGGTGTATACTTCTTGTGTCCTCAACAAACACAAGAAGAACTATAGTGTCAAAGAGAAAGAATGCCTTGCTGTATTGCATGCAGTCAAATAATTCTGTCATTACATTTATGGCACCCCTTTCACTGTGGTCACTGATCATGCCTCGCTCAAGTGGCTGCAGCAGCTCAAAGAACCAGAAGGACAACTAGCTAGATGGGCCCTTTGCTTGCAGGGCTACAAATTCACAGTGCTCCACTATCCCAGGATCCAACACCAAAATGCTGACAAACTGTCCCAAATGCCTATCCTTGCTCTACACCCTGCTGATGCTGATTGGTTATACGAGTGTATTAGGTATCCCTCTTCTTGGGAAAACAAGACTGATGAGATTTGAACTTCCATGTCTAAGCTATCTGAGAATACTCTAATTTGTGACAATCAACTCTTCAAAAAGGTGCATGATCAATACCTGCCCTACATACACCCTAGCATCTGCCTCTTGTTGGTGCTCTAAGCACATAAGGAGACTGGACATGGAGGCATTACCAAGGCCTATGACTGGCTCCAGAAGAATTACTTCTGGGAGAACCTCTGCCTACTGAACCCTGATGACATTGCCATTTGTCATGACTGTCAACTCCAGTGACCTCAAGCTGCCTCTCTTAAGTTTAAATTAGTCCCTCTGCAGCATGCCTTCCACACAGTCAGCATTGATGCTGTAGGACCTCTACCTTGCTCTCACTCAGGCTGCTGCTTCATCCTGATTGCAGTTGATCATTTCAGAAAATGAGTAGAAGCTTGCCCCACCAAGGATATCACTGCTAAGATAACTGCATCTTTTGTTTTACAAGACATATTCTACCGCCATGGGTGTCCGCAAGTGTTGTTGTCTGACAATGGATCTAACTTCAATGCCAAGCTGGTGACTCTGTTGTTGAAGCTCTTGGGTCTCATCAATCCTTCTCAGCCCCCTATAATCCTTCCACTAATGGGGCTGTCAAGTGTGCTAATTTGACCTTGGTTTCCATCATGAGGAAGCTCACTTATTCTGATGCTGCCAACTGGGATCTATACTTACCTGCTGCTCTCTTTGCCTACCACATCAGCAAACACCGTGTCACTGGGTATTCTCCCTTTGCAATGCTGTATGGATGCAGGGCCACTACTCTGTTGCTCCTAGGGGCCCCTCTACTCTCTTCTGATAAGGCCATGGACCCTGACTCCCACATAAAAGACTTAGTCAACTGCATCATTGATAGACAGGCTACTGCATATACTTCTGTGTATAAGACCAAGATGCTTGAGCTCTCTCCTGACAATGCTGGATGCTCTCCCTTGCCTGAGCTCAACATTGGGGATCACATTCTCTACTATCAGCATAGAGTAGGAGGACGCGCTCACAAGCTAGACATATTGTGGGTTGGGCCTTTAGAAGTAACCTTCAAACAAGGGTCAGAGTATACTGTGAAACTCCTCTCTAGTAGTTGCCTGTTTGCCCAAGTGCATAAAAAGTTCCTCTGCAAGTACTACCCCCTAAGGCCAATCTAGAAGGGGAAAATGCTGTGAATGCCTCTATTCACACTGTTTTGATTTTGCCTTTGTGTGGTTATTTTGAGGACAAATTGCTCTCTTTTGCTTTTGCCCCTCAAAATGGGTCTGGTTCCAAATTGGGAAATTCAATTGTTCTTTTTCCTGATTCTGCACAACTCAATTGCCCTATTTGTTATTGTGGCAAGTGATCCTACCGTCCTGGTATTTTTTTGTGGTATTGCAAACCACTATATATTTCATTTCTTATTCATCAATAAAAATTAAGCTCTATTCACATTTTTATCTTTGTGTCTCCAAGTACTTTGGCGCCTCTCTAGCCACGTCTAGTAGAAATTATTCAATCAGGGCCACAAGGTAAACCAATAGCTTTTCCTGCAATTAACTGAGACTTAGTATAAATCTAATCCTAAGGTTAGGATTCCCTGTTGTGTGTCTGTGCTGCCCCTCAGAACACAACAAGCTGATTCAATCCCTTACTGTAAGGGACACTCTTATGGCGCCCAGAGTGGGGTTCAAACCCCTGCATCAGGCCGCCAAGCAAAAGCACAGGCAGACGCAAAAGCCCGCTGGGAGATTTAAACCCCCAATCACCCACCAGGGCAGATGTGGGGCAATTTGAACTGTCTTGTGCTTTTTGCTTTACAGCGCCACAATTATTTGAGATTATAGGGCACAGGACATTTGCCAGAATATAGTCATATGTGAGGATATGAGTAGTACTGTATCAGAAGAGCCAGGATTGAACAGAACCATGATTATTTCCCGGCAATGGCTTCTGATTGGGCAAAAGCACTTAAGTATTAGGATAAAGGTCAACCAGATTAAGGATAAAATAAAGATTGTCCAAAGATGATTTTATTATAAATGAATAATTCTTCTTATACCTTCTACCATGGTAATCTCTTGGCTGGTAGTACTGTCATCTAGGATATTCTAACATGCCCCAATTTTGGGTAATTATTAATCTAGGTTTGGCACTTATCACACATCAACCAGTAGAATATTTTCATCTTCACCCAGCACTGGTGATCCTTGCTGGCATGGAATATTTTAGTACTTCAGGATCACTTCCTACTTCTCTGGCATACTGTAAGCTTAATGCTCATTAATGTAATAAATATGAGAATTCAAGATTATGGGGAATCAAACCCAGCGCCTTGGCGCTTGATGTAAAAGTAAAGCAGCACCTTGGTGCCTGCAATAATTTTCATTTGGTGTGGCAGCGCTTGACGTAAAAGTAGTTTGGCACTTTGGCGCCTAATCCAATTGCTAGGCGGCGCCGCGGCGCTTGTGTATTTTTAAAGTGCTGTGGCAGTGCTTATCATTGGCTAGTTTAAGGCTCAGGTCAGCAGACTAATGCTGATCCAATATGCATATAGATTATGCTACCAATTTATGTAGTTTGGTAGCTGCAATTTATATCTGCAAGCTCCGCCATAATTAGTATCATTGTATTTTGTACTACTAATTTATGGATTTGGTTGTAACAGTCCCAATCTGTGGGCTTCATCATAATTGGCATCATTGCTTGGTCAAAATTCTCAACAAACTTCCCTGGCCTATTTGGGCAGTTTGAATTGCTCCCAGAACAGGCCCTGACCTGGGGCCAGTTTTAATATTGGCCCAGGGGAGCTTGCAGCTCTCATTGGCATTAGCGCACCCAGTCCCAATGCTATAATTGGGCTGGGTGAATTCAATGCCACCCTGAATCAGATCTTCTGGGTCCTGCAGTAGATCTTTTATCAAGCAGATCTTCTACAGAATTTAACCAGCATATATAAAAAAACTGTAATTCCTGCTGTTGTTTCTGCTTCTGTTCATGCAGCCATTCCTGCTGATGTACTTGACATATCCAATCACACCAGATGTATAGATGTGCTAGTAGACCATCTTGCAGCATCTGAGGTTGCTTTTAATGCAGCCAATAGATTGTTTGTAAACAGCACCTTAATAAAGCTGCAAGCCCCAGAAATTCTTGCAGTCCATTCCAAACCTGAGAAAGGAATTGCCTCATCATCCAACCAAGTGAAATCCCAAATCAATGAAACCAGCCAATTATCTGCCAGCCACTAACAGTATTCCCCTGCCCAGACCCAGTCACTCAGATCCCAATCCTTAATCCCTAAGCCTCTTCCCCTTACTTCCCAGAAACCAGTACCCAAGAGTTGGAACACCGGAAGCTCTCAAGGATTAGAAAGTGATGTATTCCAAGGTAGACCAGATTAATGGTATAAAACCCACTTTCCCACACTTTAATCAAGTGCAGACAACATCAAATAAAGTGAATGAATCTATCAGTTTTTGTAAGAAAGAGGGGCTAAACTAAGTTTGGCTCTCATCCCAGCAAGAAAACCCACCAGGATGCCGCCCAGTAAATCACTGGGACAGTTGCTCTAAGAGAGGACCAGAGAGAGGACACCGGGGACAGTTGAGGGAAGTACACATTCAATCTCATCAATAATAAACCAGTGAGCAACCAGGGCGTACAAATAGGAGCAAGGGACAACACCACAGGAGCTTGGAGGGGTGTTGAGTTGTTCCTTTTCAGATTAAGAAGAGAGGATGTCAGCATCTCCTTAACCACAAGAGCAGGCAAGGCAGGATTTGCAGTGTGCAAGTCCAAGTTGTCACAGGTCAAGCTCTCAACTAAAGTCTTCACAGAGATCCGTAATCCACTCAGAAGGTCCAAGAGACTAGAGGGATTATCTTCTGCAAGGCGGGCAGAAGAGGAGATTTGAGACCATAAACCTGGAAAAGGTGACCAAAGGAGTAACAAAAAAGGAGCCAGGAAAAACACCACAAACTTTAAAATAAGGAGGATCATAGTAGTAATCACCAGAAAATTCTAAATCTAGGGGTGCAATTTTTAGTCCTGAAAATGGTAAGGTTTGGTGCAGTAGAAGTAGAAGTAGCCACAAGAAGAAACTGGCAGAGAGCAGCAGGAAGCTTTTAAACAACTTGGCAATGGTCCTGAATGGCTTGGGCGGGTTGGAAACAAGAAGCAGGTTTGAAATCAAGAAATAAGAAGTAAAATTCAAAGTAAAAGTAGGTTTTATATTGAATATTAACTAAATATTTAGATTCAAAAGCTGTTTTTGAAAGCGTGAGCAAAACTATACAGCAACTATATGCTGAATTCTCTCCTAGAAGCTTCTGAGGAGATGCCAGGTTTAAAGAAGGGCAGTACAAGGTAAGGTTTAATAGAACAACTAACACTTTTACTATAGATTGTAGGAAACTCCAAAGCAGAGTTTCCAAGCAAAATAAAATAAAGTGCAACTGATTTCAGATTTTATTATATTGGAAAATTGACAAGCAGGGGACTGAAAGTCCTCTTGCTGTGTTAAAAGGAGTGTGTGTTGCAGGAAAGTAATCACATGATCTCATGACTTGAATCTAATTGGCTAGTGAGAAAATTTGCTGATCAGGGCCAGGAGGACTGAAAAGTTTCACCTTAATTTCTACGGCTCTATCTGATTAGGCAGAGGAAGTCCCAGGCATTTAAAGTTTATTTGATTTTCTGAGCATCAATGTAGAGTCACCTGATTGGTTGAATCTGATGGTTTTCACTAGTGGGCAACATCATGCCAACAAATAATCCAAATTGATCAATGTTTTTTCTCAGGAGGGAACAACCTGAGCAGTGGGTCTGCAGGATAGGCTAGTACAAATCTCTCGTCGACTGTGTGCGCCAAATCTCCTAAGGAATTAAGCGGGTTGGCTGATAATTTTGGGCTTTTCTTGGTGTGGCGGGGGGATAGTGTGATTCAAAGCCAAAGATGGCAGTGAATTTACAGTTTTGTTTGCTTTATTAGGATTTTAATTTATACACCACTTGAGCAAAAGTCAAACTAGAAGACTAGAGTATCACCCTAGACCTACACCTATGAACTACCAACCAGGTTCAGACCCTGGAATAGCTGGCATTTCCTATGACTCCCCTGCTCCATCCCTTTCACAGCCCTACAATCATAGTAGAGCTGGGATGGTCATCCTGACTATCCTCAGTCTGGCCAAAGTTGTCATTCCCAACCTTGGTGTCTATCGCCCTTTAGCTGCAGGATTGCTTTACTTAACCTGTTCTGCCCCTTTCCTCTATTGGGCCCTTGTGACACATTACCCTGATGGTTTAAGCTCCCCTTCAGCACCTTGGTACATGACTGCCGCCGGCCATGACACTTACTGGAAAGATATCAAATCCTTGGGGAGTTATTACACTTAGCTATGGTTTCTGTGCCAATTAGCACTATGATCACTGGTTTGAGCCCTTCTGCACTAATCTACCATGTTGGGCAGCTTTTTTCTGCAGGGTGAGTTTCTGACACTGCTGATAATACTCTGTTAAGTGACTAAATGAGATTGTCTATATCACACTCATGGGTCTTAGAGACTCTATGATACCTGTCACAGGCTTCTGGTCTATGTTAGGCTGGGCAATCTTGTATACCATCAAGTTAGTTCTAATCCTGTGATAAGCACTACCCTCTGCTCCACAGGCTCTATGTCCAGGACTTGGTACTCTGACAAATTTATCTCTAATATTATATTTAAAGATCAATAGGTGAACTATACCAATAAAACTAGTCATAAACTAATTAAAACTTAACATAAATATTCTAACAATACAATCTTAACCATCAATGAATATTATATTTGGTTTGAAAAGAATAACCTGTATTTAATGTATGAAACTAGTGACTTCCAAGAAGCATAAAAAACTGGCTAACAATTTATCTATAGCAGATACTACAATAACAGTTGCATCATTGTTTGAAATAAATTTAACTTTTAATATAATTGCAAATATTTTTAAAACAAATCATATTGAGCCAAAATAAACAGTTTCAAATTACTCAAAATAGTATATCAATTTTCACAATAGCTTAAAAGACCTATAATAATATAATATATGGACTGTGATTATCTAAACTGTCCCTATCTATCTGTTAAAACTCATAAACCTTATATTTTAGCCTTTTAATAATTATAAACTGCTTCTGAGTTAAATATTGAAACTATAAAATAGGTTTCCTTGCTTATATTATAAAAATTTATGAAACTAATAAAATAATAATAAATCTAAAAGGAGTAAAACTCCTAAAATTTGTTATTAGAATAAGGCAACTTGAATTTTTAAAGAATGTCTTATATCCTACATTTAAATAGAAATTTATACTCTACATCTGAACCCTATTTTTAAAAAAGTAGAATATTAAGATCCAGTAATTATTATCACATATTGAATACGATTTATGTCGAGTAAGAAATACACTTGCTTTATATTTAAGTTTTTCTCAAAACCTTAAGATATTTATAGCATCAAGTAATAAACTTAGGCTTTAAATACCTTCCAGTGTTTAAGAAAGTACCAATAGCAAGCCAATTTATAGCAAAGAAAAAATTTTAATAGCAGGGTTCTCTTTTTCGGGAGCGATATATTTGATGTATACTTATATTTATGACCTGGAGGTATTAAATGCTTAACTTCTCCTATCCGTAGGATGTAAACAAAACATCAAGCAGAGAGGAAAATTTAAACATTTTGTTTATTCAGTAGTTTTAATGATATCAGAGTCACCGCCATCAGTAATGGAGAGAACACCAACTCGGAAGTACTTACCGCAAGCAGTTCCCAGTTCGATGTTGTCTATAGGGTTAGATTAAAATTATTTGAAAAACTTACTTCCAGAGTAATGATGTACACCAGTCTTAGACAACATAGCATAGTACTCGATCTCGGACTTTCTAAGAGGGGGGCAATTGGCAGAGATGATGATCAGCTTAGATTTACCCTCACGGATAGATTTAAGGGTGGACTTGTATCCAAGATGATACTTTCCGCTCTTGACAACAAGGGCAAGTCTGGAGTTAATAGACTCTGAGGACTTCTTGGTCTTTTTTACGTTAACCATTTTCGCCAATAAAGTTGAGGTTGAAGAACCAAAAGGATCACGACTAGGGTGAGTGTTAGAGTTTTAGCCAATCTCTACTTTACAATAGATAGCTTTACATTACAATTCGTTTAGAAACTATTTTATTTTAGGCTTTATATTATTTAATTGCTTCTGGATTCTTTCAAGGATTTTCTCGCGCTAGAATGATACGCCAAGGAAAATCGAATGGGCAAAGCGAAAACACCCAAATCGAAGGATTTTCGATTTGGGTATATTTTTTGCTGGGAGTTAACCCAGGATTTATTTAAAATTAAATCATTAATACTTGCAGTTTATATAGAAATCTATAAAAACACAAAATTGAACTACTGAAAACTGGAGCCACGTAAATCAAATTAAATAGCATATAATTAATTAAAATATTAGTTTGAGAAAAAGATTAAAATGTAATTAAATTATGCTTAATTAAACCATATAAAACCAAACTCTTGAAAATCATAGGAATCAAAATTAAAGCTTTTAGTATATTCTAAATGATTTATATATGTTTATCTCAACAGGTTTGAAAACTACTGTATATACTTAAATCATTGTTAAAAATTCTGAGCTCTATGAGTCAACTGGTTCATCATCCTACTAACCTAGTAGATAGACAAGGCACTTCACTCATCAACCCTGATGGAACCAAACTGTGAGGGCCATCAAATTAAAACCCAGAACAGGATTTGAACCTGCAATCTCAGCTGTAAAGCAAAAGCATAGCTGGCTGCAAAAGCCTGCTGAGAATTTGACCCTTCAATGATCCACCAGGGCAGGCAAGAGAAAGTTCAAACTACTCTGGCTTATTTAGGCAGTTTGAACTACCCCAAAGGTAAGTTCTGGATTGATGCCAGTTTCAAAAACTGAACCAGGAAGCTTGCGGCCTCCAACAGCATTAGGGCACCCAGCATCAATGCTATAATTAGGCTGGGTGCTATCAATGCCAAAGCAGAGCAGTTCTGCTCCTGTCAGGAACCCACCCTACAAAAAATAACTTTCTAGCATGATAAATTAAAGCAGAATAATTTAAACTAGTAATCATAAAGTCAATGAGTAATGATACCATACCCAAATGAAATATTTTACCCAAGATTTGATATCTACCTAGGAGTGGATTGAAGCAACTCAAGAAGGCATAGACACCCAAGTATACAAACAAAAAGACATAATTAAAATGTCAGAAATATTTCTGACACCAACCAAATTTCTATCATAGTGCTAATTTGGGGCACAAAAAATTTTGAGCCCAAAGAATTCTCAATACAAAAAGAATTTTCCTCTTTTAAATGGGAAAAATAAAAAAAAGTAAAAACAGAACTTAGTGAAGCTCAGAATAATTTATCATCCAGGCAGGCGCCCACCACTTATCTGAGTCCCAGTCTTTGCTCTTCTCCAGTCAATCAGAAGTCATAAAAACATGTAGCCAATCAAATAAGTACCTTTCAAAAGGTTTAAAAATGAAAGACCAAAAATACAGTGCTGAACAACTTGAGAGCAATACTCCCCTCAATAAATACCTTCTAAATCCTTACTTTTACCCAAAACCTTAGACTAGTTTAAACCTCACCCTCAATCCTCAACCAGTGAAGATAAGCCATCTCATCTTCACAGCTGTGCTCACAGCTTTCCTTAGGATTGGAGGGTACTAGCAAGGACCTGCTGCCTTTGGACCCTCATCAGAAGAGTTAGTCCAAAGGTACTACAAAGACTCTGGCCAACTCAACTCTTTGTATGCTGGTTCTTGGCTTCCTCTGATGTCATCCCACTCTGCCATATTTGTTGCTGTGTACACCTCTGCCTACTATATATTGACCTACTTTGCAGAAAGCTTTGGCAGATACAACACTCATGCTAAGGTGTTTCAATGGTTGACAATCATCTACCCCATTGTCACTGCCTTGACAGGGTTCCAGTTTGAAAACCTTCTTTTGTATCTACTACAGGTAGTACCAAACATGCTTGTATATTACACAAAGGGACAGAAAATATTAATAGGATGGGAATTAGCTGGCACAGCTTGAGGCTTCTCCTTGATTAGAGGATTTGCAGAGAACAAGATAGCAGTATACCACTTTTCTGGAACCACAGGAGCCTAATTCTCATTATTGCAATATTTGGTGCTGGTCCCTGAACCTGGTCTAGTTTTCATCTGTACAGAACCTTGTACCAATGTACAAATCATGAGTAAAAGCAACCACTTGAACCTAATTCCCCAAAAATGGAAAATATTAGATGGTTTAATGGTGATTCTAAGAAAAAGTATTAAAAACAATAAAACAATGTGTGGTTTAAAAGTCTTTATTGATTGAGCAATTGCAATAAGCAAGGCCCAGAAGATTGTATAGGAAAGGTTTGGGAAAATTAAAAAGGAAATTTAGAGCTGATACATAACAGATATTTCAGAATTCAGTTTCAAATAATAGTTGGAAACATTTAAACCATTGTTGTAAACTTAAACAAGGCCTCAACCTACTGTAAATTCAGAACCTAAACATAAAAATGTGGGATTATCAAATCCTTGGTCCAAATTTTGAATCACATTTGTGGGCAACTCATCTGAGTGAAAATTAAAATATTTAATAAAATCAACCATTTAATTTAAATTTTTTTGGTTTAATTAAATTGGCAAGTTTTGAATCTCTTGAGCAGATAACTCAACTAACAAAAGACAAAACACAACAAACAAGTGAAGGATACATGAATCAGAAATTCAGAATTCTAATGTACAATTTAAGATTTCCTGTATTTCAAACAAATCATAGAAATTGTAAAGTTACACCTCCTCCTTAGGCCTCTACTTCAATTCCTGCCAAATGCTTTGGAATTTCTACCAAATTATTTTTGAATATTTATCTAAAAGGTTACTGAAAAAGCCCAAGAAAGGCCATAAATTTAATATTTTGGAATTATTCTGAAGATGCCCCCACCTAACTCACCCAAGAGACACCTCTGGTTAAATATCATGTGCAAGAGCGGCTGGGAGCAGTGATAATTGCATCCAAAGCATATTCCTGATGTTAGTTGGTTTGGTTTTCCTTTTGACTATGTCCATTCAAAATTTGTCAAGATCTTCCTGCCTCAAGAAATGCATCCATATTCCCTGATATTATTGGTTGATTGGGTTTGACGTTTAACTTCCACCCAAATTACATCTTATCCCTTTTAATGAATGCAAGAGTTGTAAAAGGCCTTGCTTCATCATTCTCTACTCTAATAAAGTTCAATTTTTGTTAGTCTAATTTGGCCATTTGATTTTTTCTGTTGCTTTTGGTGTTCAGTTGATTCTGTCAGGGAACTAACCCTGATTGGCTGGCATGCTAGCATTTAGGAACTGGCAGGTTGCGGACTGGCTGGGCAGGGCCCACCAAAGGATTGGAACTAACTTAATAAGGTAGGACATTGACTTGCCCACCCATGACCACGGATTGGCGGCGGGGACAATAGTACTCATTACTCCTGTGAGAATAATATATACAATTCCAAAAAGCTTGTTGGTATGGTCCAGTGAGAGCTTGGCAGCAAAGGCAGACATTGGTTTAGGGGTGATGGGTGGCTCAATGTCTATTTGGTAGGCAGGAAGGAAGTTGTATTTATCTCTGAACAGGTGGGGTTTGGTAACATACCAAGGGCCTTCTTGGTTGTATCTGGTTAACTCTGTAGTTCAGGCTAAGAGATCCCAGGCTAGTATGTTGTTGGCAGTGTAGTTCTTGTACTCAGGCTTTAAAAGGTACTCTGTGAAGTGGACAGGACCAAATAGAGCACCTGGCAGACAGTATGTAGCTGGTGGATTGGCAGGAGGGTCAGATGATTTTTGAGTTAACTGGCAGATGACAAGAATAAAATATGGCAATAATTGAGGAAACCAATATCTCATAATCTTTATTTTGAAATGATGATGGGGATTGATCTTGGCCTGACAGATACTTATACTGTGCTGTCAGGCTTCGTTTACTGGTTGGGTCTCCTGAGCTTGGGCGGTTTGGCATTGGGGTCTTAGAGAGCAGTATGGCGCTCAGCACTGGTGGTTTGCCACTGGCAGCTTTAGGATGAGAAGACTTCAAATCCTTCTGTTTGTCAATTTGGGTATTGGGTGCCTCTTCAGGTTCAGTGCCTCCCCTGGGACTTTGGGGGAGTTTGGAATAACTCTCATTGAGAAACTTGTGCATTTTACCAAGCAAACCACCAGTGTCAGGCGTTGGCACCTCAGGGAAATTCCTGACATCTTGCACTGGCAGTTTGCTTGCAGAATCCTGTGGGACGGATAAGGGTTTAGATCCTGGAAGGCTGGCAACAACTTTATCAATCAGTAGTGGGTTGTTGGGTTCCTGGCCTATGAGTCTGGCGGTCCGCAAAGGGTTTTTTCCAGAGTTTGACTCTGGTTCCGTATTTTGAGATTTAGGAGCATCCAAATTGTCATTCCTGATAGATTCCTTACCCCCTCTGGTCTCCCAGGAATTGTTGGAAACAACCTTTTGGTTGCTGCTGAAGCCGCAATTTTTATTGTGGTTAAGAGCTTGGTTTTATTTCCTCTTAACATGCTCCCCAATTCTCACAGACATCAAAACTTAACAAATCTAAAATTGCGGGATTGTCAAATCCAAGAACCAAATTTCATATCAAAAATGAGGTAAATTCAAAATAAGTGTAATTTATGGGTGTCTCAAAAAGGATGTTAAAGGATCTAGAGTGGATTTGTGCTGATTCTTTTAGGAATCATAGGCATTCTCAAAAATCACCCTATTCTATTTTAGGAGGCTAAAATTTAGATTGTAATATTCACCAACTTAACATACTTAACAATAAAATTGACTGAAATGTACACTTCTCTTTTTGAGTTTAATTTTTTTTAATAAAAATTTGTTATGCCTTCTTTTAATAACAACCAAATAAACAAGCTGTTCCCTGACCTTGACAAAATCATGCAGGCCTATGCTGGGTCTTCCAACAGTAAAGCCTCTGTCTATGGTCACACCCAACCTGCAGGCCCCTCCCCAAGCACTACCCAGGAGTGTGTTTTTTCTCCTGCGTCCTCAAGCATGGCCCTGTTTGCCCATCACGCACAGGCAGCTGCCAACCCAAATCACATATCAACAATGGCATATGGAACCAGCCAATTGAGCCAAGTGGTCACCCAGGGAAGCCAGAATCCAGAAACAGCCAATCAGATGGCAACATCTAGCTCCCAAGACAGACACATCCCACCTCCAGCCAATCAGCCTGCAAGACACAGAAGAAAATTGATCACCCCAGAAATTGTTCTCAAAATGGTTGAAAAACAAGGGATGCTTATGTTCCTTGGGGAAATTGCAGCTGCAATGGGTTTTGCAAAGTCTACTGTGGCTGCAACCCTGCAAGCCCATGTCAACTGTGGCCCCTCTCCCAAGAAGACCCCAACTGGTGCCTGTATTCCAACTGAAGGTGAAAAAGCTCACCCTCTCATGATGGCTATCATGGAGTGTGACCCGCGGATGCCCCTGGTTCTGGTCCAGGTCTGTCTCCAACTGGGACTCCACAACATTTTCACCAATAAGAGAACAGTGAATTTGTGGATGCACAGAGTTGTGGTTGCCACCAGAATCTTGTCCAATCAGGTTCTCAGTGGCCCCAGTTTGGTGGATACCAACCCGTACAATGTAACCATTATTAATTTTATCAAAGGAAGGGCAATGAGGGCCCATAATGACGTCATCTTCTTATTGTATGCCAAGATTTTGACAAGTATCCAAAACTTTGGGGAAAAGAGCATCCAATCTGACGTCTACAAGCGCGGCCCAATCCTGTATCAATTGTTTGGGGTTTTGTTGTCAGTTTCCCCATTGGGTGTAAATCATTACTCCGCGTTGTCAAACATGGCAGATAGTTATGCCTACCAGACAGAGCTTGAGGACATGCTGGAGGAGTGGGCTACCCAACAAGCTGTATACACAGTTGTACTGAGTGCAGAGATGGAGCAGCAGGAATGGGAAGCCAAAGAAATTAGGGCTTCAGGGCATACCTGTTGGTCCTATCCCACCAACCATGCTGACTTGCATCTTGCAGATGTATGTCTTGATAATTTTGGTTCAGCTCTCAGGCGCTTAAAGCCTGCCACCTACAATGAACTGTGCTCCTGAATTGAGAAGGGGTACAAGCTTTTCTCTTCCATATTTTTCCAGGACTTATCAGATCTCATCATCTTCTATGCAAGTGATAGTGATAAGTCCAGAAAGGACCCCCATCTCCCCCCACGCCAGTCCATCCATTTTTTCAAGCCCACATATGTGACAGAAGAAGAATTTGAGAAATTGAAACAGTCAGCTCTTTACGCCTCTTCCCAGTCAACAAACCCTAACTCCCCAACTCCCCCTATCAAAACCAAGCCACCTGCCTTCCAACCCTGACTCCCAGACCACCAGTCATTCCCTTCCCATTACCTCTGATACCGTCTCTTTCACAGGCGCAGATGATGGCAATGTACATTCCACCCATTGCCTCCCCCAATTGTCCCTTGATCAGTAAAATAAAACTTTTCTTTGTGACAACTTATTAAAATTGATATTATTTCTTTCAATTTTTAATTAATAACATATTCTTTCTACATTATTGACATTCTCATAATCAATAAAATGTTGTATATTTTATGAATAACATAAAATTATTTGCGTAAATATTTTTTGTTATCAATAATAAATTAAGAACCACAAATGTAAATATTGCATTAGAATATTGCAATTAGACATCAACTCTTGATATTTTGATATTATGTTCATAACTAAATGTATATTTTTAATAACATTCATTTTAAACAAGGCCTTTTTCATTGTAAATTATTTAAATAGACTGTGTTTATATTAGAGAGCCATTAACACTCAGTACAAATATTGATGCATAGTGCATTTTACAGCCTGTATATTTACCTATTGGTAATAATTCTGTAAACTTTTTAGTCAGATTTTATGAGGTAATAATAATGTAATGGGTTAATAAATTACTGTTTATTAATGTAAATTCAGAACCTGAACGTAAAAATGCGGGATTGTCAAATCCTTGGTCCAAATTTTGAATCACTTTTGCAGGATGGCCTTTTTTTAATTAAATTGAATTCTTTGTATTTTTATTTGAATATTTGAAAATGCAGGAACTCATAGACACTTTGCAAAGTTCAAGTCAAACTGCATATTTTCAATGGACAAAATGAATTAACTGGAATCATATTTGAAGTGTTTAAATCCATCAACCATTTTCATTAAGTTTACTATGTTTTTTGAAATTGCGGGATTGTCAAATCCAAGAACCAAATTTCAAATCACTTTTGAATGGCACTAGTAAACTCAGATATTAATTGCAGGAACTGGAATCCAAATTTAATGTACAGTAAGCACACTAGGAAACACCAACCCAAATCAAATAACTCCACCACAACTAAAATCAAATGAAAAATTCAATCTCAATAACCATGTTTAGACATAAAAAGTGATTAAACTTTAAAATCATCCAAACCCAGAAAGTATACAATATTATTCACTTCAAATCACCAATATAGAAACTCTGCTACTATTCAAGGCTAAATCAAGAGAAAACAACTACCCACAACTAAACCAACAACTCCAAATAAATACATATTTAATCTAAAATATATTTTTTATTTTTATTTTTATGGACCATCAATTGCATTCCCAACCTGCTCCTGCACCAGCCTGCGGGGCAGCCTGTCCATGAGGGCGTCCCAGAGGGTCCAAGAACAGACCCAGAACCCAACTCAAGGAGAGTCATGCCAATACATAGGCCTCCCAAGGTGTCAGCGCCAGCTAACCACCTCCTGCATCCCAAACCAGAACTACCAGCTTGAATCCCAGGCAGAAGCCACTTTCAAGGCCTGCTACCAAAGTCTCCTACACCAGGGTCACCAGGAATAATGAGGTTACTTACACCTCCACCGTTTACCCAGTTGTCACCTGGCCCTGCACTCTTGACCCAAGAGTTGCTACTTCCTGCCCCCGCGTCTTTGACACCACCTAAAAGCCATTGGCCACCACTGAGGAACCATCTGCACCTATTGTGTATTCAATCATTGATGGCACCACTGCAAGCAGGCATGATCCCACCTTTTACACAAAGGTCCCCGTCCCCTGTGTTGAGCCTGGTAGCCAAGATGCTGTGGTACCTGCCAAGGGCCAGCATTAGTTGACAGATAGTGAGTGTGAAGCTCTCCTCAACTGCTTGAACAGGGGAATGGCGGTTCAGGATATTGCGTCCCAATTTGGTGTCACAGCCAGATACATTGCCAACATCAACACCAAGTATGGCAACACTGGGCAAATTGCCAAATCCACCAAGGCTAAGCGGCAGCCCAAACTCCTTCAGCCCGTTCATATTAATGCAATCAGCAGTGGGTAGCCAAGGATTGCCACCTGGACACACTTGCTGTCCAATCAATGCTTGCCAAGGAGTTTGGGCTTTCTGTTTCCAAAACGCTTGTTTACAAAACAATGGTTGATTTGGGCTTCTCCCTGGAAAGTACTGAGAGTTTTGACGTACAATAGGAAAAGTGAAAAGACCATTGAGGATTGACACATTTATACCAAGACATATCTGGCACTAAAGGAGACTGGGAATGTCCAGTTCTTCTATATCAACAAATCATTGTTTTCCTCCTCACTCAGGTCTAGGCATGGGTGGGTTGAGAAAGAGTCCAAGGACGGAGTAGCCCATTGTGCAGCTGTCTATTCCCAGACCTATTCCATGGTTGTGCTTCTTGGTCTTTGCAGGTTGGACCAGTATCAGATGATTAAAGGCTCCCATAACAGCAGGACCTTTCTCAATTTTCCCTGAGTCATCAAGGAGTACCTGCAGATAAATTACAGCGGCACAAACAACGTTGTTGTTCTTGATAATGTCAGGCTCCACAAAGTGGATCTGGTTGTGTCCAAATTCTCCCCCATCAACAAAAACAGCCATTCTGCCAGTCACTGCCTTGCAGACTGCCCAATGAGACTCCTCTTCCTTCTGTCTTATTCTCCATTTCTGAATCCAATTGAGGAGTGTTTGGTTGGATCAAGAATAAGGTGAAACAAGGCCTCTCTCAGGACACTGAGGATCTCTTCAAAATTCTCAAGATCAGCCAATTTGCAATGCCACCCCAATGTGGTGATGGCTTTCTATGAGCACTCAGAATCCTTCCTCCCAAAAGCCCTGGCCTCTGAGCCAATCAGATAAATGGGGCGCTCCAGGTTTTATTTAGTTTGTTTTTTAAAAGGACTCAATTATTATTATTTTTATATAACAATGTGATGTTTGATTGTATTATAGACATATAAGAATACATAGAAAAGGTAAGTAAAATTAATTATAGCTTAGGTAAGCTGGAAATATTTTTATTATAATGCACTGAATATTATAATTGGCTTTTGCGCTAACCAAATGAATAAATTAAAGAAAAAAATAGAAATAAATTAGTTTATTTAAATAATTGTGAATCCTTGTTGCTTCTCTGGCTTTTTTAAGCGCACAAATTAGACCTTGCAGGTCATCATCTGATCCTTACTGTAAATTCA